>SZWC01005372.1:124881-141499 GCA_023375785.1 Penium margaritaceum | reverse complement strand
AGACTATCTCAGTTGAAGAAACATTGCTTCTGTCTGTGAGACTATCTCAGTTGAAGAAACATTGCTTCTGTCTGTGAGACTATCTCAGTTGAAGAAACATTGCTTCTGTCTGTGAGACTATCTCAGTTGAAGAAACATTGCTTCTGTCTGTGAGACTATCTCAGTTGATGGAGTATTGCTCAATCGAGCTTCAAACATTCCAGCCTCAGTCCGCCTTGGTGTTGGCGGCGGCAACCACAAGATGGAAAGTACATCTCTGTCTCTTTTTCTTTTCGTTTTTGAGAAAAGTGCTTCATTCATATAAAAGGAAAGCGTGCAAGGCTGCCCCTGACCGGCACATCTTCGGGGTATGAAAGAAAAAGCCAAGCCGCCCCTGACCGGCCGCCTCTGCCTCTTTTTTTCTCTTCTTCTTTGTTTCAGTTCTGAACAGAACCCAAACGTTGAGAAGTTTCCAAGGAGCATGAGAGAGATTCTATCACAGAAACCTCCTGTTTACGGCTGCCATGACTGTTGTGTCTCGAGTTTGCAGGTTACGGTCGCAGCCCTTGGATCTGTGTCTTCAGGTTCAGCTTCATTGAATTCCCCCCTCGCCCCCGCCCCTCCCCCCCCCAACTTGTTTTTGTGCCATGGAAAACGACAGGTGAACGGAGCGGTCNCAACTGCCACAGCCCTCGAACCTTCCATTTTTAACAACAGCAGCATCACCACTGCCACTGTTTCCGCTGGCGCCGATGACTCTGCTGTCGCCACATGCTCGCCATCTGTGCATGCGCACCTGCCACAATGTCCAGAAGCACTGCAATCTTCCTCACTGCCACCGTCTGACCAGCACCAAATGCAGCTGCTTCACACGACTCAAGCCCAGCTGGACCATTCGCCCTCCGGCGCTGCCGCAGACGAAGAGCATCGGCAAACTGCTGCTGCGGTACCGTCTCCTCCTCCTCCTCCTCCTCCTCCTCCTCCTCCTCCTCCTCCTCCTATTTCTCCAAACATTGTTAGAGTGAGGGATGGTGAAGGGAAGGAGGATGGTTCAGGGTGGAAATTGGTGTGGCAAGCGTCCATGGATCCTCTGCGCTCCTACCCTGCACCCCCAGAACTTGGAGAAGTGAAGGAGGAGGAGATGGATTCTGAAGGAAAGTCTGCTGCAGCTGCTGCTTCTGCTCCTGTCGCCCCTGCTGCTGGTGCTCCCGCTGCTGCTCCGGCGGCTGCTGCCGATGCTTCTCGTGCAATGCCACAGCAGTCCTTCACTCCTACCTCTGGTCCTGTCAACACAGAGCCCGACTGCACGAAGGCATGCAGTGCTGAAAATCCATCAGCAGCGTGCCAGAAAGAAGTTGGAGGCAGTGTGGGACTCCCCTCAAGGAAGTACAACTTCCCGCTCTTCGCCATCGCCCTCAACGAGATCACTTCCGAGCTTCAGGTGGGTTTATCCAGCTGCTGTTTTCACTCCTGTTGGTGCTTCTCCCACCGCTTCTGGCACTGTTGGCACCGTCACTTTTCCCGCCGCCACCGCTGCTGTTGCCACCGCCGCTGTTCCCTGCCCCCTCTGCCGTCTTGTCATCCGAACGTTTTGGAGTGGAGGTGCATCTGTGACGTGCCCAGAAATAGAGGGAATCTCTGGACATGCCTTCATGGGCTGTAAGAAGCTTGTGTTACCCTACATGCTCCTTTCTGCATCCGGCACACTCACTTGTTTTTCTTCCACTTTTCATCNCACTTTTCCCGCCGCCACCGCTGCTGTTGCCACCGCCGCTGTTCCCTGCCCCCTCTGCCGTCTTGTCATCCGAACGTTTTGGAGTGGAGGTGCATCTGTGACGTGCCCAGAAATAGAGGGAATCTCTGGACATGCCTTCATGGGCTGTAAGAAGCTTGTGTTACCCTACATGCTCCTTTCTGCATCCGGCACACTCACTTGTTTTTCTTCCACTTTTCATCTCCCTCATCTTGTTTTCTTTCCTGTGATTTTTCCAGGAGGTTCTCCCACCGACGGACTCACGCCTTCGTCCGGACCAGAGGCTACTAGAGGACGGCTACTACGACCGAGCCAACGCTGAGAAGCTCCGCCTCGAGCAGCGCCAACGCATGGTCCGTTCCTTAGCTGTGAAATGAGTTGACATGCATGTGACCTTGGCTTCTCCTCGACCTTTGTGCACAGTGCCATGTGTGCTTGTACCCACCCAATGCCATTCACAACCCAATGACGTTCACAACCCAATGCCATTCACAACCCAATGACGTTCACAACCCAATGTTGTCCACCAGCCAATGTTTTTCACCAGCCAGTGTCTTTCACCAGCCAATGCTTTTCACCAGCCAATGTTTTTCACAAGCCAATGCCTTTCACCAGCCGATGTTTTTCACAAGCCAATGTTTTTCACAAGCCAATGCTTTTCACCAGCCAATGTTTTTCACCAGCCAATGTTTTTCACCAGCCAATGCTTTTCACCATCCAATGTTTTTCACCAGCCAATCCCTTGGCTTTTGTGGGTTTGATTGTTCATGTGGCATTTGTTGTCTTTCAACCACAGAAAATGGTCCAGGTTCTCCTTCGACCACCATCAGGGGATCTATACTTGTCTGCAAGAATAACCATACCATCTTTAGTGTTGTGTTTTCCTTGGCGACAGTCTACCACAAATGCGTGTTGTGTGCAAAAGAAAGTTGCTTGTTTTGTTCCGTTTGTGGCAACCACAGGCTCTCAAGAACGGCGATCCCCGTTGGCATCCGCGATGGTTTGCGCAGAGTGGGCCCCACGGCACGTGGTCGTATCGCGGAGGGTATTGGGAGCAACGTGCGGCTCGTGACTGGTCTAGCGTGCCGAGCATCTTTGGAGATGAGGAAATGGAGGGACCATCTGGCGGCGTTGGTCATAATGGTGGTGGTGGCGGCGGTGCTGCTGGTGGTGGGGAGGTGGTGGCTACCATAGTCAAATCCTCCCCGGAGGGCGGTGGCTGAAACATGATGATGGAATGTCTGAAAGCAAGAAAATTCTTGCACTTCAGGCCTTTTTTTGTACAAAGCTTCTGACAAAAGTACAAAGGAGAGCACCAGGAGTGGCCAGGGCATGGGGGGATGTGGCGTTGTGTGATGCTTTAGGCACGTCAGACCTTTTTAAGGGGCACGTTTAATGGGTTACGATCAGTTTAAAGTTCATGACCACAATGTAGTAGCAAATTTCATCTTGATCAAGGGAAGATTGCATGGTGTAGGTGCAATATGGAGCGTGTCCTAGGCCTCCTCTCCCACTCCATAATGCAAGTATGTTTGTTCCTTGCAGTAACCTGCTAAGAATGTGGGGAAGTGTGGAACTAAATTCCAAAGGTCTTTGATCACAAGTTGAAAACGTTCACCGAGAACAAAGCTTTCATGAAGTTCATTTTGGCGCTCTTATCTTATGGAAGTAATGTTTGGCAAATCTAAGAGTAAAAGATTAGGTAGTATTCATGGCTTGCAACTACCATTGATGAATTTTAATTTCTTCCAGAAAACACTCGTTAAGCCGTTGAAATCAACCCCCTTCGTATCTATTTTGCCACTTTCCTTTATGCCAATATGAATATCAAATACATTCAGGTGACTGCACCAGGACTGATGGGGACACGCTTTTACGGTCTTTGAGAGCTTCCATGTGGCTTCCAAAGAAAAATGGCTACTTTGTAATCATGTCTCAGAGGGCAGATTGAAGTACGACTCAGATGCGATTATTCTACTCCCAATGAATAGGCGTTAACTCTCATTCATTTATGAACTTGGCACTTCGACCTTGGGGCACTGATTGGATTCAGGGCCTGGTCGGCCGAACTTGACAACCTCAGGGCCTGTCGGCTATGTGTTGTCAGTCTTAGGCTCGATCCGGCAACATCACCAACCAGTGTTCGCCCATGACAGTCGGTTGGTAGCGAACAATCTGACGAACCAATTCGAACTTGATGATTTTATGTAACATACTTGAAAAAACTAATGAGTCAAAAGAACACGTTCCCATCATTCCATAGCGCACGGCATAGGATTTCACAAAAACTTCACATGTGTTTCACGCCGCGCTATGCCTGCCAGCAATCGTCTGAGGTACCCAACCTGGTAGCAGCCCGGCTATCTTCAGGTGCGCCAACAACTTGCGGGTCCTCTTGTTGACCGCCGCCCAAACACGGGCTCCGCTGCTGATGGATCCGGCAATGCGCATCCTGGCGTTAGTACAAAGCAAGAACCCGGGTTCCCCAAGGTCATTCTATCTTTATGCATATTGCTAATTGTTGGCCACCTAAGTGTTACGTTGGGTGGAATGTCGATGGTTCCAAGGGATAAGGTGCCCAGCAGAAGACGATTCATGGAATCGGGAAACTTAGATTATGTGTTCACCAATAACTGCACTTTGATGAAAAATGTCGAACATGTTGAGAGCAAAGATACAATAGCAAGAAGCAATATGGAGCATACCTAGGGTCTTCGTGTTGTGATTTGTGACGTTCTTGTTGACCTGTACAGTTTACTGTGACCACTCGGCCATGTCCATACTCGTGCAGATCCCTGATGCGGACCGTGGTGGTACCGGGGCATCATCTGGTGGCGGACTACCAGCTTGGAGCTGGCCGACGACCGTTCCAGAGCTCTGGACGCTACCCGGGACCTCATGCACTTTTTCTGCAGCACGTAGGACGTTATCGGTGGACTGGCCGTGGGCCTCATTTACATGTTTTTGCATTGTGTGTCCACCGTTTGATGCCGGATGCATGCATGTGACCAGTCGTAGCATCCGGTTTGTGATTCTGCACGTCTAGGTTCAGACGGCTTTGCGTTCTGACATGTGTGCGCATAGTTACAACCAATACAGAGGTTTTGGGCCGGTTTTAGGACAGACCTTGCACTGCCGAGTGCGTAAGGCTGCACACGGTTCCTATCCGCGGATAATCAGAAGGATCCGGATCCGTACGACGGGTCCTGCACCTGGATCCGGAACCGGGGTAACGGATCCTTGGATTCACGGATCCTTGTATTCACGGATCCTGGATCCGGATCTTGGGAGTCATGTACAACGGATCCTTACATTCACGGATCCTGGATCTGGATCTTGGGAGTCATGTACAACGTGTTGTGCTTCTAAACAGCGTGGCAGTGCAACGACNGATAATCAGAAGGATCCGGATCCGTGCGACGGGTCCTGCACCTGGATCCGGAACCGGGGTAACGGATCCTTGGATTCACGGATCCTTGTATTCACGGATCCTGGATCCGGATCTTGGGAGTCATGTACAACGGATCCTTACATTCACGGATCCTGGATCTGGATCTTGGGAGTCATGTACAACGTGTTGTGCTTCTAAACAGCGTGGCAATGCAACAACAATGTCCATCGACGGCTGCCTTTGCCCAAACCATATCCGGCCATCCATGGTGCTGATAATGTAATGGGGCAACAGGTGGTTGGTCAGTCGACACAGAAGAAGATATGAGACCAATGAACTGTCAGGTCGCCATCTCCAGGCTGGCAACTTGACAGGTTTCACGCGGTTGACACGCATGATGCATGTGCCAGCATGGCAGACGTGTCGCGAAATAGTTTGCCGGTCCAAAATATGCTGCGCATGTTTAGCTGTTCGATTTCGAATGTGCAAATGAGTGTGCTACGCAGATGACTTGAGCCAGACGTCTAGTCGGGTTTTTTTTACCCCAAACCCCCTCCCTCTGCCATAGGATCCGGGTCAGGATCCGCAGATACAAGCCGGATCCACAATCCTGGATCCGGAACCGCGAATCCGGATCTAGATCCGGATTCACGGGTAGGGTACCGCGGAGCAAAGGATCCGTGTGCAGCCTTACGAGTGCGACACCCGCCATGCGCCGCGGCAGGTACTTATGCCATGGACCTGTCATTTGTCATTTCTCTCTGCAAATGCTATTGAAGCATTTTGACACTTTGACTTGTGTCTCCTAGCCAGACCCTTGCCGGTGCTTGCATGACTTGTGACTGTCGTCACCATCTGACCAGGCACTCACGCGCAGTCAGCTGCTATGTCGCTAGGAAACTTCCACGCATCTTCTCATGGTATCAGAGCGGTGAGACAGTTCTCACCGAGCTACACAGCAGAGACGTAGCAGAGCAGCAGCAGTGAGAGCCACAACAGCAGAAAAACCACAAGGACCCGTCAACGACAGAAGACCGGTATCGACGTCGCTTACCATCACCACGTGAGACTGCAGTCACCAGCAGCATCCAGCAACAGCAGAAGCAGTGCAGCACAGTAGCAGCACCGCAGCAGTGGCAGCAGCAGCAGCGGCAGTGGCAGCAGTAGCAGTTGCGGCAGTAGCAACAGCAGCGGCAGCAGCGCACGGCGGCGGCACCACAGCAGCAGCGTGCGACGGCAGCAGCACAGCAGCAGCGCAGCAGTAGCGGCAGTAGCAGCAGCAACAGCGGTAGCAGCAGCAGCAGCGCAACAGCAACAACGACAGCAACAGCAGCGCAACAACAGTAGTGGCAGCAGCACACGGCGGCTGCAGCAGAGTGTAGCAGCCGCAGCGCGCAACAGCAGTAGCACGGGGCTACTGCCACAGCCGCACGCTCAGCGACAAGGCGGTTGCTCCGCACGCAGCCGCGTGGCTGTTGCTGCTGCAGCTGACGACGCAGCAACAGCAGCAGCCAAGCGGAAGATGTTGCTCAGCTTTTGCGTAGCTCCCGCGCGGCTACTGCGGAGCGGCCACTAGCTCGCACAGCACTCGCGAGGGTTGACAACAAAAAAAGGGGGGACGAGCTGATATCAGCATCTTGACTTGCTGATGTCATCAGGTCTTGCTGATGTCAGCAAATTTCTGCTGATGTCAACACCTGCTTTAGTCAAGTTTTCAGTCGGAGGGTTAAATGTTGCCATCGTTTCAACTCCTCGAGAAATGCTCACGTTTTTGCAATTCGACCACTTCGATGTATCGGCCCACAATGAGCGGGACCATGGCTCCGTCCGACGAGAAGGGAAAAAGGGTGCTAGATCCCTCTTCTTCCTCCTCAGGGGTCATGAGCCCATGTTCGCAGGCCATTGAGGACCTGCGGAGCCAGCAGGACGAGATGCGTCAACTATAGCAGGAGCGGACTGACGCCATCCGTACACTCACCGAGCTCCTTCGAGGTCATTCCACGACTCCACGACAGACTTCTGAGGGAGCGGCCGAGGTCGCACCCTCTACACAGCAGTCAGCTCCAGCACCGGAGACAGGAGTTGGAGCCAACCCGCCACCTCCTGAGCCTTGGGACGAGGATCCAGACATGCCAGGCATGAAGGGCGACTCCCTCGAGCGCGAGGTTCGTGTGCTTCAAGAGCGTATCCGCCAGCTTCAGACGAGCTCTCGGCCCCCACATACATCCCGCTTTCTGGAGCCTCGATCGTCGCCTGACCTCCACCCCAGCGACTTCCCTCTTCCCGCATCTTTCTCATCTCACGTCCTTCCCAGCGTGTGGTTGCTCTCCCTACGGAGCGACAACCCAAGGACTTCAAGACGCCCCCCCCCCGGTATGTCAGCGAGGACAGCTTTGACTGTTGGGAGATCCTTTTTCAGGTCTGGGCCACGTCAGAGGGCGTGTGGCCCTATTGCCACAGTCCGCATCAGACTACGGACCAAGCTCAGGTGCTGACAGCGGCTAGGGTGATGCGCGGACTCCTCTACGCCATGCCGCGCGAGACCGTCGTTGACTTCCGCCCATTCCTTGGCAAGGCAGGCACAGGTACCAACGCTGATCCACGTGGTGGGTGGGACCTAGCGTTGTCCCTGCTTGCTGCAGAGATACACGCCACCCGCGCTGCACACATCCGTGCCTTTCACTCCCTTTGCCAGTGGCCTACCAAGCCCGCAGCAGACTACTGGCAACGCGCCATGTGCATTTACACGCGCCTTGGGACTTCAGGAGGTACACAACTGTGGACGCTCCGCACGATCATGCTCGGGATTTGCCTTGAGCACATAGACATCTTCACACAGTACAACGACACAGTGTGCGAGCCTTCCTTGGCCTCAGTGCAGTTTCTTCCCTGGGCGCACCAGCTTTTCCTCCAGGTGACTTCAGTTTGTGAGGCAGCCGTGACTCATCAGGAGACTTCCATTGCTGCAACAGTCTTTGCATCACCACCGACGCCCCTCCTACAGACTCCTTCTCCATCCTCCGCCTTGTCCTCCTCCTCCCCTTCCACCCCGATTACACCGACTCAGACACAGGGTGTCGCGGCAACAGCACAGGGGAAGAAAGGGCGACGAAAGCGCGCCTCGGGCCAGCAGCAGGCGTCATCGGGCAGTAGCGGTGGACGCTCCGTTCACTGCTAAAACTGTGGAGGCACCCATCACTACACCGAGTGCCAGGAGCCGCTCGACTGGGCACAGATTACTCGCGGGCTCCAGGCTACGCACACACTCTAGTGTACATCAAGTAGCACATCCTCCAGACGCGCGGTGACCACAACCGCAGCAGATCCCGCTTCTTCACCAGCGATCAGCGGTGACCCCGACCCACGTAACCGCACCATCGCCGAGCTCCGCCACCTTCTGGCGCTCCGCTTTCAGGGAGATACGAGTGTGTTGTCACAGCCGGGTGGTTCACAGACTGTCAGTTTGTCTGTTCTGGTGACCCGGGATGACTCGTGTGGGGGGGGCACAGTCGACATGTGATGTCGATGGGCCTGACTGTATAAATTGGATTTATGAGTCTCACTGTTGTGCCCTTCGTCGTTCCTCCCCACCTGCTGACTAGTGTCCGTCCGAGGCCGAATGTTCCATTGCCCGTTGTACAGTGACGTCCTCTAGTGGTGATTCCGACGGCACTTGGATCATCGATTCAGGTGCCACTCATCACATGACGTGTCGTCGTAGTGATTTCATTGTTCTCGGCCCTGTTGCGTCTGTTCGTTCCGTCCGCACAAGCTATGGTCAGTCCTTTCCAATCCAGGGTGTTGAGGTCGTCAGTTTCGATGGTCCGTCTGGCCCCTTCTATTTCTCCGAGGTGTTGTTTGTGCCTGACCTTGAGCTCAGTTTGCTTTCTGTCTGTGCTTGCACACTGATGGGACTCTCCGTGGATCACACTACCGAGTCCGCGACTGTGACTACTATTGACACTCGTAGCATTGTTCTCCGTGCCTCTGTTATGGATGATCTGTATTGTGTCTCTTGGACTTGCACTCCTTGCTCTTCCTCCCCTTCAGCTCGTGTTGTTGTCACTGGTGTCCTGTCTCCTGAGCACCTGCGATTGCTTCATCGCCGTCTGTGTCATGTGGGCTCTGACACTGTGTCGAAGCTCATTCGTACACAGCCTGCTCACGGTCTTGACGCGGCCTCTTTTGAGAAGTCGCCAAAGACCAACTACCTCTTCTGTGCCCAGGGTAAGATGCATCGCTGCACTTACCCTGACTCTCGCTCTCGTGCCCTTTGCCCTCTTGAGTTAGTGCATTCAAACCTCCTTGGTCCTCTTCCTGTCGAGGTTTTTTCCGATCGAGGTCGATACGTTCTGACCCTGACTGATGACTTCATCCGCATGCGGTGGGTCTAGAGCTTGCACCAGAAGAGTGACGCCGCTCTCCCGGTTTGCCTCTGGCTAGTGATGGCTGAGCGTGAGTCCCGCCACACCCTACACACCTTCCGTTTGGATCGTGGTGGCGAGTTTCTAGGCAAGATGGATAGCCTCTTCGCTGAGCATGGGATTTTTCACCAGGTCTCCGCTCTTGTTACTCCCCAACATAACAGTGTTTCTGAGCATTGGAACCGCACCATGGAGGATGTGGTTCGCGCTATGCGGTCTGACTGCGGTCTCCCGGAGTCTTTCGCTTTTGAGGATTTTTCCTACATGACTTGGGTCTGGAATCGCCTCCCGCACGGTCCCCTTCTGAACCACGTCACACCGTATGAGCTTTGGTTCAGTCACCATGCTGACCTACGCCTCGCTTGCGTTTGGGAATCCTTGGCTTCTGTGTGGTATACCGAAGACCAACAGGGGTCCAAGGTCTCACCGCGGGGCCACTTGTGTGCCTTCGTCGTCATCTCCTCGCGGTCGAAGGCCTGGCGTTTTTGGGACCCTGCTAGTCGTCGCATTTTTTAGTCCCGTGACGCGCTCTTCTTTGAGTTCCTCACATACCGTGATTTGACATGGATTACGTTGCTGTCTGTCACACACATTCCTACGTGTGAGGTCTCTTGCCGGATGGGGGAGTCTATGCCTGCAACCACCTCTCGCCAGGCTAATGTGTCCATTCGAGCTCCCTCCACTTCACGGTCTCTGACTCTTGAAGACCCAGCGATCATCCCTGTCGACCCAGAGACCTCTCCAGCACCACCGGCTTCTACCCCCTCGCATCCCTCAGGTACCCATGATCCTACACCTGTGTGTAATCCTGTGACCATACGTGTGTCCGTCGACACTCCTGCCTCTGTGCATGGCCCTGCCTCACCTGCTCCCACTGTCACCCCGAGTCACGTGTCTCCCACACCCGCATCTCCTCGCACAGCATCACCAGCTCTCTTACCTCAGCCCTCCCTAGCTCCGCTTGTACCTGTTCTTGAGCCTGAGGTGCGCCCTTTGAGCCCAGGTTACTCCCATGAGCCTGGCGGTCGTCTTCGACCGTTGGACTCCGGAGCTCAGCAAGTGTCTGGTCCTACACCCAGGCCCTCCACTCGCAGTATCGCAAGTGGCGATCCCGGCACAAAGGCCCTAAGCCTGAGTGTCCGCACTGAGCACACCGAGGTACACCCAGTGTGTCCTGTAGGGCACGATCTTGTCACTCGCAAGTTTCACATCGCTTGTGATGCAGCAGCCGATCTTGTGGTCGTCAGACCTAGCACCAAGGCGAGCGTCCTTGCCACGCAGAGCTCCCCCTCTTTGGCGCCTGACACGGGCACACAAAGGGAAGCTCTCTTATCACATGATGCTGATGCTTGGCATGCTACCTGCGAGGATGAGTTTCGTGCCATCCAAGAGCACGGAGTTTACAAGCTAGTCGACCGTCCACCTGGGAGGAAGGCTACTCACGTCAAGTGGGTCTTTTGCAAGAAAGTGAAGCCAGATGGCTCACTGGAACGCCATAGGACTCGCTTGGTCGTCAAGGGGTACTCTCCGACTGAGGGCATCGATTACACTCACACCTTTGCCCCTGTTGGCTGCATGACCTCAGCTCGAGCTCTCTTCGGTGTAGTGGCTCAGCATGACTAGGAACTACCCCAGAGTGATGAGAACAATGCGTTCCTCTATGGCTCTCTGGATGCGGAGATCTACGTGGCTCAGCCACCCGGCTTTGAGGACGGTGACCCGGTGTGGTGCTTGCGCAAGTCCTTGTACAGCCTCAAGTAGTCTCCTTGGTGTTGGAACCAGGAGATCACTGGCACCCTGACTCGTGCAGGATATGTACAGAGCGAGGCAGATCCCTCTCTCCTCATTCGACGGACGCCTGAGCGGCTCACCGCCATTCTGGTCTATGCCGACGATCTTCTGATCACGTCTCCTTCACTCAAGGCCACGAAGGAGGCCAAGGCTGTCCTCCAGACTGCCTATAGGATGAAGGACCTTGGTCCTGCAGCAGTGTCCTTTGGCATGGAGATCTTGCGAGACCGTAGACGACGCACTCTACTATTGCATCATGCCTGATATGCACGGGTTGTGGGGGAGCGCTTCAACGGCCTCCTCGGCGTAGTGTCCCCGGCCTCCACACCTCTCACACCTGACGGGCAGGATGCCCTGAAGGTGGCCAATCCCACACAACTGGGGGAGACAGTGGATGTGACCTTGTACCTCCATCTCATCGGATCTCTGATGTACCTGGCCACAACCACACATCCTGACATCGCATTTGCCGTCAACCTCATTCCTCAGTTCTTTTAGGCTCCACGCGCCAGAGCCCTTCATGCGGCTGTGCGAGTGGTGCGGTACGTCGTCTCCACACCGTACCTCGGACTCTGCTTTCGGCGGTAGTGTTCGGTGGTCCTTGATGGCTACACTGACTACGATTGGGCGTGGTGCCCACATGGACGCAGTCGCACCAATTACGTGTTTTTGCTTGGTGGTACCGCCGTGTCCTGGTGGAGCGTGAAGCAGGGCTGCATTGCACGTAGCTCATCGGATGCAGAGTATGTCGCTCTGGGTGCAAGGGCTGCTGAGGCGGTATGGCTGCAGCGCCTGTTCTTTGAGCTGGGTCAGTCATTACTCGCCATTGTGCTCCGTTGCGACAACCAGAGTGCTCTTGCCATTGCGGAGAACTCTGGTGTCTTTCATGCTCGCACGACGCACATTGCACTCGAGCATCACTTTATGCGTGATTTTGTCGAGCGACACGTGATCTTCGTCATTTAGGTTGGCACTGACATGCATCGTGCTGATTTCTTGACGAAGGCACTATCGCACGGAAAGTTCTCGGTGACCATTCGCTCTGTTGGACTTTGCCCCTTCCTTGAGAGTGGTTGAGTGTGGGGTGGTGTCTGTGTCCGTGTCACATTTGTCGTTGCACTTGCTGTCGTGCTGGTCACAGTGCTGCACGTGTATGGACATGCATACCATCGGGTCATGGGGGAGTGTTGTAATTTGTGACGTTTCTGTTGACCTGTACAGTTAACTGTGGCCACTCAGGCATGTCCATACTCGTGCAGATCCCTAATGCGGACCCTGGTGGTACCGGTGCGTCATCTGGTGGCGGACGACGAGCTTGGAGCTTACCGACGACCGTTCCAGAGCTGTGGACGCTACCCGGGACCTCCTGCAGTTTTTCTACAGCACGCAGGACTTTATCGGTGGACTGGCCGTGGGCCACATTTGCATGTTTTTGCATTGTGTATCCACCGTTTGATGCCGGATGCATGCATGTGACCAGTCGTAGCTTCCGGTTTGCACGTCTAGGTTCAGACGGCGTAGCGTTCTGACATGTGTGCGCAGAGTTACGGCCAAAACAGTGGTTTTGGGCCAGTTTTAGGACAGACCTTACATTGCCGCTGCGACACCCGCCCGTGCGCCGTGGTTGGTATTTGTGCCATGGACCTGTCATTTGTCATTTCTCTGTGCAAATGCTATTGAAACATTCTGACACTTTGACTTGTGTCTCCTAGCCAGACCCTTGCCGGTGCGTGCACAACTTGTCACTGTCCTCATCGTCTGACCAAGCACTGACGCTTAGTCAGCGGCTTCGTCGCTAGGAAGCTTCCACGCATCTTCTCACTTCGGCGCTCAGGTCGAGCGAGATGTGCGTTGCCGCGTTGTGAGTGGTTGTTTCAAGAAACTTTGTTAAGAGGTTGGGGTGTTTTGAGAATATTGAAGCGCATTTCGTTAAAGTACAATGTTGTCATAAAGCTGACCATGCAAATTACTAATAGGATTTACGATAGTTCTGACAACTTAACTGAAAGTGGTCAATCAGTTCGGAAATTCCTAGAACTGAACATTGGAAATCATAGCAGGTAGCTGAAGTACCCTCGACCAATCAGTGTAAAAATTCTAATGTCAACGCATCGTGGTCCATGAATGTCAGAATGAAATTGCCCAGTTGCAGAGTTTAAAAATCCGTGTACATCCAGGACGTGATGAAAAAATTAATTTCCTATGTTTTCAGCGTAATTCAAGAAATTAGAGCGAAAACATAGCAAGGATAACTCACATGTGGAAGAGTGTGGAAGATAGTGTTTAATCTAGGCCTTTAAATGTTTGTGGAGGTATGTTAAACATAAAAATAATCACCACGCAGAAATTCCACCGCTGGTGGAAGCATCCTGGCCCATACAAACTGTAAATCTGTTTGGGGGGCCGGGTCCAACCCCCTGGCTTGCTTTGGTGTCTAGGAGACCCTCCCGCTCCCATCTGTCACGACCACTGGACAAAAAAATTGAAATGTTTGTGGAAGTCCTGTTTCAGCCCCTAAGACTTCGTTTCGGCGCTTTGGTCCTCCAGCGCTGTCCGGACACGTGATTCGCCGTTCGAGGCGGCCGTAAAAGAAATTTATGGCGTTCATCCGCGTGCCTGTAGAAGTTCAAGGGTTGCACAACAGCGGAGGAGGTGGACCATCGTTAAGTCAGTTTGAGCAGCTGCAGCTGCGGCTGACCACGTGGTGACGGGTAGAAGAGGTTCGGACGATCTCAAGCCTTGCGAAGGAATGTTGCGGCTGGTTTTGACCTGAACTTCAAGCTTTTTGCTTGGATTTCACTTCGAAGCTGCTGGGATCAGACTCCATGTCTCGCGCGGCAATGCGAGCATTTGCTGCCTCGCCAACGCTACCAGGAACATCAGAAGCAGCAGCAGGACGAGGAGCAGGAGCTGGAAGAGCTGCTGCAGTAGCGCGTAGAAGCACATCCGGCTGCTTTCTGTCGGTGCAGTCCCGCAGTCCTCACGCCCTCCGCACTCGCCCGCTCACCCCATTTTTCACCCAATCAGACGTTCCTTCCAGTCAAGACACGCCCGCGGTCTCCTCCCATTTCTCTTCCAGGTCAGATCCGCCGCTGAAGTTGGATCGCTTGCTCCCGAGTTGGCTCCGGCGCTCCGGCCGGGGGGCACGGGGGTCACCGGGGTCACGGGAGCGTCTGTCCTCCTCCGCTAGCGGCCAGGGTCTCGGTCGCGCCGGTGGTGCTGCCGCTGCTGCTGCCATGGCAGCGAGCAACGGCAGCAGCAGCGTTGACGGAGACGCTGCGGCCGCGAATCACGGGAGCGCTCCGGCGGGCATCGCGGCAGCGGCGGCGTATGATTTATTGCCGAGCCGGAATCTGCGGACGGCGCTGTACCCTCCGGTGGAGGCCTTCCGCTCGGGCATGCTCAAGGTCTCGGACGTGCACTCGCTCTACTGGGAGGAGAGCGGCAAACCGGACGGACAGGTGAGATGAGACCCTAGACTTCTCTCTGTGTAGGAGAGACGAAAGTCTTCCTGGTTCTTCCTTTCAAGTACTCTTGAGGGGTCGCCTCGATGCATTGTTGTGACCCGAACCCCCTCCCCCCTCCGTCTTTCATTTTTCCAAGTCTCGATGTACCAAGTGATCACCCTCCATTGTGCTCCTCCCTGTTCTTTCATCCCCCACAATTCCTCTCTCGCTCGCTGATCCAACACTCTCATGGTGTCATGTGGATGCTTCATCATGCTGCATTGCGTCAACCAGCCTTGTCACTGTTGCATCATGTTGCAGTTGCACCACCATCATCCTCGCTGCCCCTTTTGTCATCGTTGGCTAAACCCGCCATCACTGCCGCAACTGCTGGCACCACTGAAAGCACCACCGCCACCACCAACAACGCTGCTGACTCTTACTGCTGCCGCCTATGCCAAGGCCGCTGTCGCTGTCTCCGTGGCCACCACCGCTGCGGCTGCTGCTAAAACCGCTGCCACCATTGTCTATGTTGCTACTGCCGCTGCCACTGTTGCTGTCATTGTCATCGTCGCCGTCGTCTCACTGTCGCACCGCAGCTGCTGTCCCAGTTTTGGTCATCGTCATTTTCAATGTCATCGCCATCGTCATCTTCATTGTCATCGTTGCCATCTTCGGCGTTGTCATCGGCATTGTTCCTGTTGTCGTCGCCATCATTGTCCATGTCATTCTCATCGTTGTCGCCGCCGTCGTCATCGTCATCATAGTCGTCATCGTCATCGTCATTGTCGTTGGCATCGTTATCATAGTCGTCGTCATCGCCGCCGCCGCCGTTGCCGTCGTCGTCGTCGTCGTCGTCGCCGCCGCCGCCGCCGCTGCCGGCGCCGCCGTCGTCGTCGTCGTCGTCGTCGTCGTCGTCGTCGTCGTCGTCGTCGTCGTCGTCGTCGTCTTTGTCGTCGCTGTTGCCGCTGTCGTCGTCATCATCGTCATAATCGCCGCTGCCGCCACCGCCACAGCTGTCGTCGTCATCGCCGCCACCACCATCGTCGTCGTCACTGTCCTTGTCGTCTTTGCCATTGTTGCCCCATTTGTTCAGCCTAGCACCCGACCCGTTGACAGCTTGATGACCAACCTTGTCTTGAAAGGGGTGGCGCGTGCGCGGGGGGGGGTGATGATGCTGTTTGTTCAAAGCCAGTCAGCGCCAGGATCTCGACGCTCGTCTCGTCTGGGCTCAACAGACTTTGTAGGACGCGTTGTTCTTTTTCCCTTCTATCTCTGCGGCGGTGGAATGGCACCCGACAAGCGCCGCCAAAACACCTTTGAACTTTCGCTAAAGATCAGAATTAGTTCCTTTTCTGGGACTTTCTGTGAACTGTCTGGGATTTTTTTTATCCTGGCAAACACATCTGTACCTGTACCCTCTCCCATCCCACCTGCAGCCAGTTATATTTCTGCATGGTGGACCCGGTGGTGGAACTGCACCCAACAACCGCCGCTTCTTCGACCCCAACTTCTACCGCATCATCCTGCTGGACCAGGTGACCTGTGTGACTTCCCTAACGCTTTCACCCCCTCGGCTTCTTCCTCCTGGTCTTTTTCCTCCACCCTGCCATCTGCCGTCCTCTTGTCTCGCAGCCCTTGTTGACGTTCTCACCCTGTCCCTGTTTCGCTCCATCTAACTCGTCTGATCCTCCCTCGGTACATCTCTGGAAGCATCTGTCAATTCACACCTTGTGAGCCTCCTTTTCTGTGCATCTCTGCGTCCATCCATCCCTCGCTCCACATTCATCCGTCCATCAATCTCTCTCTCTCTCTCTCTCTCTCTCTCTCTCCC
>SZWC01005371.1:120991-138694 GCA_023375785.1 Penium margaritaceum | reverse complement strand
AGCTCTCCGCAACCAGTTCTCACCACTCCACAACCATTTTGCACCACTCTGCAACCAGTTCGCACTACTCCGCGACCTGTTTGAACCACTCCGCAACCAGTTCGCAGCACTCTGCAACCAGTTTGCACCACTCTGCAACCAGTTCGCACCACTCCGCAATCAGTTCACACCGATTCTCAACCCGTTTGCACCACTCAACAGCCAGTTTGCACCACTCCGCAACCAGTTCGCACCACTCCGCAACCAGTTTGCACCACTCCGCAACCAGTTGGCACCACTCCGCAGCCAGCTGGCACCACTCCGCACCCTGTTCGCATCACTGCGCAACCAGACCGTACCACATCTCAACCAGTTCGCACCACTCAGCAACCCGATTGTACCACTCCGCAACCTGTTTGCAGCACTCCGCAATTAATTCGCACCACTCCGCAACCAGTTCGCACCACTCCGCAACAAGTTGCACCACTCCGCAACCAGTTCGCACCAATCAACAACCAGTTCGCAGCACACTGCAACCAGTTCGCACCACTCGGCAACCAGTTTGCACTACTCCGCAATTAGTTCGCACCACTCGGCAACCAGTTTGCACTACTCCGCAATTAGTTCGCACCACTCGGCAACCAGTTTGCACTACTCCGCAATTAGTTCGCACCACTCGGCAACCAGTTTGCACTACTCCGCAATTAGTTCGCACCACTCGGCAACCAGTTTGCACTACTCCGCAATTAGTTCGCACCACTCGGCAACCAGTTTGCACTACTCCGCAATTAGTTCGCACCACTCGGCAACCAGTTTGCACTACTCCGCAATTAGTTCGCACCACTCGGCAACCAGTTTGCACTACTCCGCAATTAGTTCGCACCACTCGGCAACCAGTTTGCACTACTCCGCAATTAGTTCGCACCACTCGGCAACCAGTTTGCACTACTCCGCAATTAGTTCGCACCACTCGGCAACCAGTTTGCACTACTCCGCAATTAGTTCGCACCACTCGGCAACCAGTTTGCACTACTCCGCAATTAGTTCGCACCACTCGGCAACCAGTTTGCACTACTCCGCAATTAGTTCGCACCACTCGGCAACCAGTTTGCACTACTCCGCAATTAGTTCGCACCACTCGGCAACCAGTTTGCACTACTCCGCAATTAGTTCGCACCACTCGGCAACCAGTTTGCACTACTCCGCAATTAGTTCGCACCACTCGGCAACCAGTTTGCACTACTCCGCAATTAGTTCGCACCACTCGGCAACCAGTTTGCACTACTCCGCAATTAGTTCGCACCACTCGGCAACCAGTTTGCACTACTCCGCAATTAGTTCGCACCACTCGGCAACCAGTTTGCACTACTCCGCAATTAGTTCGCACCACTCGGCAACCAGTTTGCACTACTCCGCAATTAGTTCGCACCACTCGGCAACCAGTTTGCACTACTCCGCAATTAGTTCGCACCACTCGGCAACCAGTTTGCACTACTCCGCAATTAGTTCGCACCACTCGGCAACCAGTTTGCACTACTCCGCAATTAGTTCGCACCACTCGGCAACCAGTTTGCACTACTCCGCAATTAGTTCGCACCACTCGGCAACCAGTTTGCACTACTCCGCAATTAGTTCGCACCACTCGGCAACCAGTTTGCACTACTCCGCAATTAGTTCGCACCACTCGGCAACCAGTTTGCACTACTCCGCAATTAGTTCGCACCACTCGGCAACCAGTTTGCACTACTCCGCAATTAGTTCGCACCACTCGGCAACCAGTTTGCACTACTCCGCAATTAGTTCGCACCACTCGGCAACCAGTTTGCACTACTCCGCAATTAGTTCGCACCACTCGGCAACCAGTTTGCACTACTCCGCAATTAGTTCGCACCACTCGGCAACCAGTTTGCACTACTCCGCAATTAGTTCGCACCACTCGGCAACCAGTTTGCACTACTCCGCAATTAGTTCGCACCACTCGGCAACCAGTTTGCACTACTCCGCAATTAGTTCGCACCACTCGGCAACCAGTTTGCACTACTCCGCAATTAGTTCGCACCACTCGGCAACCAGTTTGCACTACTCCGCAATTAGTTCGCACCACTCGGCAACCAGTTTGCACTACTCCGCAATTAGTTCGCACCACTCGGCAACCAGTTTGCACTACTCCGCAATTAGTTCGCACCACTCGGCAACCAGTTTGCACTACTCCGCAATTAGTTCGCACCACTCGGCAACCAGTTTGCACTACTCCGCAATTAGTTCGCACCACTCGGCAACCAGTTTGCACTACTCCGCAATTAGTTCGCACCACTCGGCAACCAGTTTGCACTACTCCGCAATTAGTTCGCACCACTCGGCAACCAGTTTGCACTACTCCGCAATTAGTTCGCACCACTCGGCAACCAGTTTGCACTACTCCGCAATTAGTTCGCACCACTCGGCAACCAGTTTGCACTACTCCGCAATTAGTTCGCACCACTCGGCAACCAGTTTGCACTACTCCGCAATTAGTTCGCACCACTCGGCAACCAGTTTGCACTACTCCGCAATTAGTTCGCACCACTCGGCAACCAGTTTGCACTACTCCGCAATTAGTTCGCACCACTCGGCAACCAGTTTGCACTACTCCGCAATTAGTTCGCACCACTCGGCAACCAGTTTGCACTACTCCGCAATTAGTTCGCACCACTCGGCAACCAGTTTGCACTACTCCGCAATTAGTTCGCACCACTCGGCAACCAGTTTGCACTACTCCGCAATTAGTTCGCACCACTCGGCAACCAGTTTGCACTACTCCGCAATTAGTTCGCACCACTCGGCAACCAGTTTGCACTACTCCGCAATTAGTTCGCACCACTCGGCAACCAGTTTGCACTACTCCGCAATTAGTTCGCACCACTCGGCAACCAGTTTGCACTACTCCGCAATTAGTTCGCACCACTCGGCAACCAGTTTGCACTACTCCGCAATTAGTTCGCACCACTCGGCAACCAGTTTGCACTACTCCGCAATTAGTTCGCACCACTCGGCAACCAGTTTGCACTACTCCGCAATTAGTTCGCACCACTCGGCAACCAGTTTGCACTACTCCGCAATTAGTTCGCACCACTCGGCAACCAGTTTGCACTACTCCGCAATTAGTTCGCACCACTCGGCAACCAGTTTGCACTACTCCGCAATTAGTTCGCACCACTCGGCAACCAGTTTGCACTACTCCGCAATTAGTTCGCACCACTCGGCAACCAGTTTGCACTACTCCGCAATTAGTTCGCACCACTCGGCAACCAGTTTGCACTACTCCGCAATTAGTTCGCACCACTCGGCAACCAGTTTGCACTACTCCGCAATTAGTTCGCACCACTCGGCAACCAGTTTGCACTACTCCGCAATTAGTTCGCACCACTCGGCAACCAGTTTGCACTACTCCGCAATTAGTTCGCACCACTCGGCAACCAGTTTGCACTACTCCGCAATTAGTTCGCACCACTCGGCAACCAGTTTGCACTACTCCGCAATTAGTTCGCACCACTCGGCAACCAGTTTGCACTACTCCGCAATTAGTTCGCACCACTCGGCAACCAGTTTGCACTACTCCGCAATTAGTTCGCACCACTCGGCAACCAGTTTGCACTACTCCGCAATTAGTTCGCACCACTCGGCAACCAGTTTGCACTACTCCGCAATTAGTTCGCACCACTCGGCAACCAGTTTGCACTACTCCGCAATTAGTTCGCACCACTCGGCAACCAGTTTGCACTACTCCGCAATTAGTTCGCACCACTCGGCAACCAGTTTGCACTACTCCGCAATTAGTTCGCACCACTCGGCAACCAGTTTGCACTACTCCGCAATTAGTTCGCACCACTCGGCAACCAGTTTGCACTACTCCGCAATTAGTTCGCACCACTCGGCAACCAGTTTGCACTACTCCGCAATTAGTTCGCACCACTCGGCAACCAGTTTGCACTACTCCGCAATTAGTTCGCACCACTCGGCAACCAGTTTGCACTACTCCGCAATTAGTTCGCACCACTCGGCAACCAGTTTGCACTACTCCGCAATTAGTTCGCACCACTCGGCAACCAGTTTGCACTACTCCGCAATTAGTTCGCACCACTCGGCAACCAGTTTGCACTACTCCGCAATTAGTTCGCACCACTCGGCAACCAGTTTGCACTACTCCGCAATTAGTTCGCACCACTCGGCAACCAGTTTGCACTACTCCGCAATTAGTTCGCACCACTCGGCAACCAGTTTGCACTACTCCGCAATTAGTTCGCACCACTCGGCAACCAGTTTGCACTACTCCGCAATTAGTTCGCACCACTCGGCAACCAGTTTGCACTACTCCGCAATTAGTTCGCACCACTCGGCAACCAGTTTGCACTACTCCGCAATTAGTTCGCACCACTCGGCAACCAGTTTGCACTACTCCGCAATTAGTTCGCACCACTCGGCAACCAGTTTGCACTACTCCGCAATTAGTTCGCACCACTCGGCAACCAGTTTGCACTACTCCGCAATTAGTTCGCACCACTCGGCAACCAGTTTGCACTACTCCGCAATTAGTTCGCACCACTCGGCAACCAGTTTGCACTACTCCGCAATTAGTTCGCACCACTCGGCAACCAGTTTGCACTACTCCGCAATTAGTTCGCACCACTCGGCAACCAGTTTGCACTACTCCGCAATTAGTTCGCACCACTCGGCAACCAGTTTGCACTACTCCGCAATTAGTTCGCACCACTCGGCAACCAGTTTGCACTACTCCGCAATTAGTTCGCACCACTCGGCAACCAGTTTGCACTACTCCGCAATTAGTTCGCACCACTCGGCAACCAGTTTGCACTACTCCGCAATTAGTTCGCACCACTCGGCAACCAGTTTGCACTACTCCGCAATTAGTTCGCACCACTCGGCAACCAGTTTGCACTACTCCGCAATTAGTTCGCACCACTCGGCAACCAGTTTGCACTACTCCGCAATTAGTTCGCACCACTCGGCAACCAGTTTGCACTACTCCGCAATTAGTTCGCACCACTCGGCAACCAGTTTGCACTACTCCGCAATTAGTTCGCACCACTCGGCAACCAGTTTGCACTACTCCGCAATTAGTTCGCACCACTCGGCAACCAGTTTGCACTACTCCGCAATTAGTTCGCACCACTCGGCAACCAGTTTGCACTACTCCGCAATTAGTTCGCACCACTCGGCAACCAGTTTGCACTACTCCGCAATTAGTTCGCACCACTCGGCAACCAGTTTGCACTACTCCGCAATTAGTTCGCACCACTCGGCAACCAGTTTGCACTACTCCGCAATTAGTTCGCACCACTCGGCAACCAGTTTGCACTACTCCGCAATTAGTTCGCACCACTCGGCAACCAGTTTGCACTACTCCGCAATTAGTTCGCACCACTCGGCAACCAGTTTGCACTACTCCGCAATTAGTTCGCACCACTCGGCAACCAGTTTGCACCACTCCGCAACCAGTTCGCAGCATTCTACAACCAGTTCACACAACTCCGCAACCCGTTCGCACCACTCCGCAACCAGTTTGCACCACTCCGCAACCAGTTCGCACCACTCCGCAACCAGTTCGCACCACTCCACAACCAGTTCGCACCATTCCGCAACCTGTTCGCACCGCTCCCCAACCAGTTCGCACCAATGCGCAACCAGTTCGCACCCCTCCACAACCAGCTTGAACCACTCCGCAACCAGTTCGCACCACTCCGCAACCAGTGCGCACCACTCTGCAACCAGTTCGCACCACTCCGCAACCAGTTCACACCACTCCGAACCAGTTTGCACCACTCAGCAACCAGTTCACACCACTCCGCAACCAGTTTGCACCACTCCGCAACCAATCTGCACCAGTCTGCAACCAGTTCGCACCACTCCTCAACCAGTTCGCACCACTCCGCAACCAGTTCACACCACTCCGCAACCTGTTCGTACCACTCCGCAACCAGTGCGCACCACTCCGCAACCAGTTCGCAGTACTCCGCAACCAGTCGCACCACTCTTCAACCAGTTTGCACCCCTCCGCAACCAGTTCGCACCACTCCGCACCCAGTTCACACCACTCCGCAACCTGTTCGTACCACTCGGGAACCAGTTCACACCACTCCGCAACCCGTTCGCACCACTCCGCAACCAGTTTCCACCACTCCGCAACCAGTTTGACCCACTCCGCAGCCAGTTCGCACCACTCCGCAACCAGGTCGCACCACTCCGCAACCAATTCGCACCACTTTGCAACAAGTTCACACCACTCCACAACCAGTTCGCACCACTTGGCAACCAGTTTGCACCACTCTGCAACCAGTTTGTAGCTCTCCGCAACCAGTTCTCACCACTCCACAACCATTTTGCACCACTCTGCAACCAGTTCGCACTACTCCGCGACCTGTTTGAACCACTCCGCAACCAGTTCCCAGCACTCTGCAACCAGTTTGCACCACTCCGCAACCAGTTCGCACCACTCCGCAATCAGTTCACACCAATTCTCAACCCGTTTGCACCACTCAGCAGCCAGTTTGCACCACTCCGCAACCAGTTCGCACCACTTCGCAACCAGTTTGCACCACTCTGCAACCAGTTGGCACCACTCCGCAGCCAGCTCGCACCACTCCGCACCCTGTTCGCATCACTGCGCAACCAGTCCGTACCACATCTCAACCAGTTCGCACCACTCAGCAACCCAATTGTACCACTCCGCAACCTGTTTGCAGCACTCCGGAATTAATTCGCACCACTCCGCAACCAGTTCGCACCACTCCGCAACAAGTTGCACCACTCCGCAACCAGTTCGCACCAATCCACAACCAGTTCGCAGCACACTGCAACAAGTTCGCACCACTCCGCAACCAGTTCGCACCCCTCCGCAACCAGTTCGCACCACTCCGCAACCCGTTCGCACCACTCCGCAACCAGTTTGCACCACTTCGCAACTAGTTCGCACCACTCCGCAACGAGTTCGCACCACTCCGCAACCACTTCGCACCACTCCGTAACCAGCTCGCACCACTCCGCAACCAGTTTCCACCAGTCTGCAACCTGATTGCACCACTCCGCAACCAGTTTGCACCACTCCGAAACCAGTTCCCACCGATCTGCACCCAGTTCGCACCAATCCACAACCAGTTTGCACTCCTCCGCAACCAGTTTGCACCACTCCGCAACCAGTTCGCACCCCTCCGCAACCAGTTCGCACCACTCCGCAACCCGTTCGCACCACTCCGCAACCAGTTTGCACCACTTCGCAACTAGTTCGCACCACTCCGCAACGAGTTCGCACCACTCCGCAACCACTTCGCACCACTCCGTAACCAGCTCGCACCACTCCGCAACCAGTTTCCACCAGTCTGCAACCTGATTGCACCACTCCGCAACCAGTTTGCACCACTCCGAAACCAGTTCCCACCGATCTGCACCCAGTTCGCACCAATCCACAACCAGTTTGCACTCCTCCGCAACCAGTTTGCACCACTCCGCAACCAGTTCGCACCCCTCCGCAACCAGTTCGCACCACTCCGCAACCCGTTCGCACCACTCCGCAACCAGTTTGCACCACTTCGCAACTAGTTCGCACCACTCCGCAACGAGTTCGCACCACTCCGCAACCACTTCGCACCACTCCGTAACCAGCTCGCACCACTCCGCAACCAGTTTCCACCAGTCTGCAACCTGATTGCACCACTCCGCAACCAGTTTGCACCACTCCGAAACCAGTTCCCACCGATCTGCACCCAGTTCGCACCAATCCACAACCAGTTTGCACTCCTCCGCAACCAGTTTGCACCACTCCGCAACCAGTTCGCACCCCTCCGCAACCAGTTCGCACCACTCCGCAACCCGTTCGCACCACTCCGCAACCAGTTTGCACCACTTCGCAACTAGTTCGCACCACTCCGCAACGAGTTCGCACCACTCCGCAACCACTTCGCACCACTCCGTAACCAGCTCGCACCACTCCGCAACCAGTTTCCACCAGTCTGCAACCTGATTGCACCACTCCGCAACCAGTTTGCACCACTCCGAAACCAGTTCCCACCGATCTGCACCCAGTTCGCACCAATCCACAACCAGTTTGCACTCCTCCGCAACCAGTTTGCACCACTCCGCAACCAGTTCGCACCCCTCCGCAACCAGTTCGCACCACTCCGCAACCCGTTCGCACCACTCCGCAACCAGTTTGCACCACTTCGCAACTAGTTCGCACCACTCCGCAACGAGTTCGCACCACTCCGCAACCACTTCGCACCACTCCGTAACCAGCTCGCACCACTCCGCAACCAGTTTCCACCAGTCTGCAACCTGATTGCACCACTCCGCAACCAGTTTGCACCACTCCGAAACCAGTTCCCACCGATCTGCACCCAGTTCGCACCAATCCACAACCAGTTTGCACTCCTCCGCAACCAGTTTGCACCACTCCGCAACCAGTTCGCACCCCTCCGCAACCAGTTCGCACCACTCCGCAACCCGTTCGCACCACTCCGCAACCAGTTTGCACCACTTCGCAACTAGTTCGCACCACTCCGCAACGAGTTCGCACCACTCCGCAACCACTTCGCACCACTCCGTAACCAGCTCGCACCACTCCGCAACCAGTTTCCACCAGTCTGCAACCTGATTGCACCACTCCGCAACCAGTTTGCACCACTCCGAAACCAGTTCCCACCGATCTGCACCCAGTTCGCACCAATCCACAACCAGTTTGCACTCCTCCGCAACCAGTTTGCACCACTCCGCAACCAGTTCGCACCCCTCCGCAACCAGTTCACACGACTCTGCAACTAGTTCGCACCACTCCGCAACCAGTTTGCACCACTCCGCAACCAGTTTGACCCACTCCGCAACCAGTTCGCTCCACTCCGCAACCAGTTCGTACGACTCCGCAACCAGGTCGCACCACTCCGCAACCAATTCACACCACTTTGCAACACGTTCACACCACTCCACAACCAGTTCGCACCACTCGGCAACCAGTTTGCACCACTCTGCAACCGGTTTGACCCACTCTGCAACCAGTTCGCACCACTCCACAACCAGTTTGCACCACTCTGCAACCAGTTCGCACTACTCCGCGGCCTGTTTGAACCACTCCGCAACCAGTTCGCAGCACTCCGCAACCGGTTTGCACCACTCCGCAACCAGTTCGCACCACTCCGCAATCAGTTCACACCAATTCTCAACCCGTTTGCACCACTCCGCAGCCAGTTTGCACCACTCCGCAACCAGTTCGCACCACTCGGCAACCAGTTCGCACCACTCGGCAACCAGTTCGCACCACTCGGCAACCAGTTCGCACCACTCGGCAACCAGTTCGCACCACTCGGCAACCAGTTCGCACCACTCGGCAACCAGTTCGCACCACTCGGCAACCAGTTCGCACCACTCGGCAACCAGTTCGCACCACTCGGCAACCAGTTCGCACCACTCGGCAACCAGTTCGCACCACTCGGCAACCAGTTCGCACCACTCGGCAACCAGTTCGCACCACTCGGCAACCAGTTCGCACCACTCGGCAACCAGTTCGCACCACTCGGCAACCAGTTCGCACCACTCGGCAACCAGTTCGCACCACTCGGCAACCAGTTCGCACCACTCGGCAACCAGTTCGCACCACTCGGCAACCAGTTCGCACCACTCGGCAACCAGTTCGCACCACTCGGCAACCAGTTCGCACCACTCGGCAACCAGTTCGCACCACTCGGCAACCAGTTCGCACCACTCGGCAACCAGTTCGCACCACTCGGCAACCAGTTCGCACCACTCGGCAACCAGTTCGCACCACTCGGCAACCAGTTCGCACCACTCGGCAACCAGTTCGCACCACTCGGCAACCAGTTCGCACCACTCGGCAACCAGTTCGCACCACTCGGCAACCAGTTCGCACCACTCGGCAACCAGTTCGCACCACTCGGCAACCAGTTCGCACCACTCGGCAACCAGTTCGCACCACTCGGCAACCAGTTCGCACCACTCGGCAACCAGTTCGCACCACTCGGCAACCAGTTCGCACCACTCGGCAACCAGTTCGCACCACTCGGCAACCAGTTCGCACCACTCGGCAACCAGTTCGCACCACTCGGCAACCAGTTCGCACCACTCGGCAACCAGTTCGCACCACTCGGCAACCAGTTCGCACCACTCGGCAACCAGTTCGCACCACTCGGCAACCAGTTCGCACCACTCGGCAACCAGTTCGCACCACTCGGCAACCAGTTCGCACCACTCGGCAACCAGTTCGCACCACTCGGCAACCAGTTCGCACCACTCGGCAACCAGTTCGCACCACTCGGCAACCAGTTCGCACCACTCGGCAACCAGTTCGCACCACTCGGCAACCAGTTCGCACCACTCGGCAACCAGTTCGCACCACTCGGCAACCAGTTCGCACCACTCGGCAACCAGTTCGCACCACTCGGCAACCAGTTCGCACCACTCGGCAACCAGTTCGCACCACTCGGCAACCAGTTCGCACCACTCGGCAACCAGTTCGCACCACTCGGCAACCAGTTCGCACCACTCGGCAACCAGTTCGCACCACTCGGCAACCAGTTCGCACCACTCGGCAACCAGTTCGCACCACTCGGCAACCAGTTCGCACCACTCGGCAACCAGTTCGCACCACTCGGCAACCAGTTCGCACCACTCGGCAACCAGTTCGCACCACTCGGCAACCAGTTCGCACCACTCGGCAACCAGTTCGCACCACTCGGCAACCAGTTCGCACCACTCGGCAACCAGTTCGCACCACTCGGCAACCAGTTCGCACCACTCGGCAACCAGTTCGCACCACTCGGCAACCAGTTCGCACCACTCGGCAACCAGTTCGCACCACTCGGCAACCAGTTCGCACCACTCGGCAACCAGTTCGCACCACTCGGCAACCAGTTCGCACCACTCGGCAACCAGTTCGCACCACTCGGCAACCAGTTCGCACCACTCGGCAACCAGTTCGCACCACTCGGCAACCAGTTCGCACCACTCGGCAACCAGTTCGCACCACTCGGCAACCAGTTCGCACCACTCGGCAACCAGTTCGCACCACTCGGCAACCAGTTCGCACCACTCGGCAACCAGTTCGCACCACTCGGCAACCAGTTCGCACCACTCGGCAACCAGTTCGCACCACTCGGCAACCAGTTCGCACCACTCGGCAACCAGTTCGCACCACTCGGCAACCAGTTCGCACCACTCGGCAACCAGTTCGCACCACTCGGCAACCAGTTCGCACCACTCGGCAACCAGTTCGCACCACTCGGCAACCAGTTCGCACCACTCGGCAACCAGTTCGCACCACTCGGCAACCAGTTCGCACCACTCGGCAACCAGTTCGCACCACTCGGCAACCAGTTCGCACCACTCGGCAACCAGTTCGCACCACTCGGCAACCAGTTCGCACCACTCGGCAACCAGTTCGCACCACTCGGCAACCAGTTCGCACCACTCGGCAACCAGTTCGCACCACTCGGCAACCAGTTCGCACCACTCGGCAACCAGTTCGCACCACTCGGCAACCAGTTCGCACCACTCGGCAACCAGTTCGCACCACTCGGCAACCAGTTCGCACCACTCGGCAACCAGTTCGCACCACTCGGCAACCAGTTCGCACCACTCGGCAACCAGTTCGCACCACTCGGCAACCAGTTCGCACCACTCGGCAACCAGTTCGCACCACTCGGCAACCAGTTCGCACCACTCGGCAACCAGTTCGCACCACTCGGCAACCAGTTCGCACCACTCGGCAACCAGTTCGCACCACTCGGCAACCAGTTCGCACCACTCGGCAACCAGTTCGCACCACTCGGCAACCAGTTCGCACCACTCGGCAACCAGTTCGCACCACTCGGCAACCAGTTCGCACCACTCGGCAACCAGTTCGCACCACTCGGCAACCAGTTCGCACCACTCGGCAACCAGTTCGCACCACTCGGCAACCAGTTCGCACCACTCGGCAACCAGTTCGCACCACTCGGCAACCAGTTCGCACCACTCGGCAACCAGTTCGCACCACTCGGCAACCAGTTCGCACCACTCGGCAACCAGTTCGCACCACTCGGCAACCAGTTCGCACCACTCGGCAACCAGTTCGCACCACTCGGCAACCAGTTCGCACCACTCGGCAACCAGTTCGCACCACTCGGCAACCAGTTCGCACCACTCGGCAACCAGTTCGCACCACTCGGCAACCAGTTCGCACCACTCGGCAACCAGTTCGCACCACTCGGCAACCAGTTCGCACCACTCGGCAACCAGTTCGCACCACTCGGCAACCAGTTCGCACCACTCGGCAACCAGTTCGCACCACTCGGCAACCAGTTCGCACCACTCGGCAACCAGTTCGCACCACTCGGCAACCAGTTCGCACCACTCGGCAACCAGTTCGCACCACTCGGCAACCAGTTCGCACCACTCGGCAACCAGTTCGCACCACTCGGCAACCAGTTCGCACCACTCGGCAACCAGTTCGCACCACTCGGCAACCAGTTCGCACCACTCGGCAACCAGTTCGCACCACTCGGCAACCAGTTCGCACCACTCGGCAACCAGTTCGCACCACTCGGCAACCAGTTCGCACCACTCGGCAACCAGTTCGCACCACTCGGCAACCAGTTCGCACCACTCGGCAACCAGTTCGCACCACTCGGCAACCAGTTCGCACCACTCGGCAACCAGTTCGCACCACTCGGCAACCAGTTCGCACCACTCGGCAACCAGTTCGCACCACTCGGCAACCAGTTCGCACCACTCGGCAACCAGTTCGCACCACTCGGCAACCAGTTCGCACCACTCGGCAACCAGTTCGCACCACTCGGCAACCAGTTCGCACCACTCGGCAACCAGTTCGCACCACTCGGCAACCAGTTCGCACCACTCGGCAACCAGTTCGCACCACTCGGCAACCAGTTCGCACCACTCGGCAACCAGTTCGCACCACTCGGCAACCAGTTCGCACCACTCGGCAACCAGTTCGCACCACTCGGCAACCAGTTCGCACCACTCGGCAACCAGTTCGCACCACTCGGCAACCAGTTCGCACCACTCGGCAACCAGTTCGCACCACTCGGCAACCAGTTCGCACCACTCGGCAACCAGTTCGCACCACTCGGCAACCAGTTCGCACCACTCGGCAACCAGTTCGCACCACTCGGCAACCAGTTCGCACCACTCGGCAACCAGTTCGCACCACTCGGCAACCAGTTCGCACCACTCGGCAACCAGTTCGCACCACTCGGCAACCAGTTCGCACCACTCGGCAACCAGTTCGCACCACTCGGCAACCAGTTCGCACCACTCGGCAACCAGTTCGCACCACTCGGCAACCAGTTCGCACCACTCGGCAACCAGTTCGCACCACTCGGCAACCAGTTCGCACCACTCGGCAACCAGTTCGCACCACTCGGCAACCAGTTCGCACCACTCGGCAACCAGTTCGCACCACTCGGCAACCAGTTCGCACCACTCGGCAACCAGTTCGCACCACTCGGCAACCAGTTCGCACCACTCGGCAACCAGTTCGCACCACTCGGCAACCAGTTCGCACCACTCGGCAACCAGTTCGCACCACTCGGCAACCAGTTCGCACCACTCGGCAACCAGTTCGCACCACTCGGCAACCAGTTCGCACCACTCGGCAACCAGTTCGCACCACTCGGCAACCAGTTCGCACCACTCGGCAACCAGTTCGCACCACTCGGCAACCAGTTCGCACCACTCGGCAACCAGTTCGCACCACTCGGCAACCAGTTCGCACCACTCGGCAACCAGTTCGCACCACTCGGCAACCAGTTCGCACCACTCGGCAACCAGTTCGCACCACTCGGCAACCAGTTCGCACCACTCGGCAACCAGTTCGCACCACTCGGCAACCAGTTCGCACCACTCGGCAACCAGTTCGCACCACTCGGCAACCAGTTCGCACCACTCGGCAACCAGTTCGCACCACTCGGCAACCAGTTCGCACCACTCGGCAACCAGTTCACACCACTCCACAGCCAGCTCGAACCACTCAGCAACCAGTTCGCACCACTCCGCAACCAGTTCGCACCTCTCCGCAACGAGTTCACACCTCTCCGAAACCACTTTGCACCACTCCGCAACCAGCTCGCACCACTCTGCAGCCAGTTCACACCACTGGGCAACCAGTTTGCACCACTCCGCAACCAGTTCGCACAACACTGTAACCAGTTCGTACCAGTCCGCAACCAGTTTACACCACTCCGCAACCAATTCGAACCACTCCGCAACCAGTTTGCTCCATTCCGCAACCAGTTTGCCTCACTCCGCAAGCAGTTCTCACCACCCCGTAACCAGTTCACACCACTCCGCAACCAGTTCCCACCACTCCACAAGCAGTTCGCACCACTCCGCATCCAGTTCGCACCACTCCGCAACCAGTTCGCACCACTCCGCAACTAGATCGCACCACTCCGCAACCAGTTCCCACCACTCCACAAGCAGTTCGCACCACTCCGCATCCAGTTCGCACCACTCCGCAACCAGTTCGCACCACTCCGCAACTAGATCGCACCACTCCGCAACAGATTACACTACTCTGCAACGAGTTTGCACCACTCCGCAACTAGTTCGCACCACTCTTCAACCAGTTCGAACAACACCGCAGCCAGTTCGTTCCACTCCACAACCAGTTTGCACCACTCTGCAACCAGTTAGCACCACTCCTCAACCAGATCCCACCACTCCACAGCAAGTTCGCACCACTCTGCAACCTGTTCGCACCACTCTACAACCAGTTCGCACCACTCCGCAACCAGTTCGCACCACTCCGCAACCAGTTCGCACCACTCCGCAACCAGTTCGCACCACTCTACAACCAGTTCGCACCACTCCGCAACCAGTTCGCACCACTCCGCAACCAGTTCGCACCACTCCGCAACCAGTTTGCACCACTCCGCAACCAGTTCCCACCACTCCGCAACCAGTTCGCACCACTCTCCAACCAGTTTGCACCACTCGGCAACCAGTTTGCACCACTTTGCAACCGGTTTGCACCACTCTGCAAACAGTTTTCACCACTCTGAAGGCAGTTCGCACCACTCCGCAACCAGGTTGCACCACTCTGCAACCGGTTCGCACCACTCAACAAGTTCGCACCACTCCGCGACCCGATCGCACCACTCCGCAACCAGTCCGTACCACATCTGAACCAGTTCGCACCACTCCGCAACCAGTTCCCACCACTCCGCAACCAGTTCGCACCACACCAAAACCAGTTCGCACCTCTCCGCAACCCGTTCGCACCACTCCGCAACCTGTTCGCACCACTCCGCAACCAGTTCGCACCACTGCACAACCAGTTCGCACGACTCCGCAACCAGGTCGCACCACTCCGCAGCCAGTTCGCACCACTTCGCAACCAGTTCGCACCACTCCACAACCAGTTCGCACCACTCATCAACCAGGCCGCACCACTCCGCAGCCAGTTTGCACCACTCCGCAACCAGTTCGCACCACTTCACAACCAGTTCGCACCACACCACAACCAGTTTGCACCACTCCGCAACCAGCTCGCACCACTCCGCAACCAGTTCACACCACTCGGCAACCAGTTCGCACCACTCTGCAACCGGTTTGCACCACAGGGCAACCAGTTCGCACCACTCCAGAACCAGTTCGTACCACACTGCAACCAGTTAGCACCACTCCGCAACCAGTTTGCACCACTCCGCAACCAGTTTTGACCACTCCTCAACCAGTTCGCACCACTCCGCAACCCTGTTGCACCACTCCGCAACCACATCGCACCACTCCTCAACCAGTTCGCACCAGTCCTCAATCAGTTTGCACCACTCCGGACCCATTTCAAACCACTCTGCAACCAGTTCGCACCACTCCACAACCAGTTCGCACCACTCCGCAACCAGTTTGCACCACTTTGCAACCAGTTCCCACCACTCGGCAATTAGTTTGCACCACTCCGCAACCAGTTCGCACCACTCCGCAACCAGTTCGCACCACTTTGCAACCAGTTCGCACCACTGCACAACCAGTTCGCACGACTCCGCAACCAGGTCGCACCACTCCGCAGCCAGTTCGCACCACTTTGCAACCAGTTCGCACCACTGCACAACCAGTTCGCACGACTCCGCAACCAGGTCGCACCACTCCGCAGCCAGTTCGCACCACTTTGCAACCAGTTCGCACCACTGCACAACCAGTTCGCACGACTCCGCAACCAGGTCGCACCACTCCGCAGCCAGTTCGCACCACTTTGCAACCAGTTCGCACCACTGCACAACCAGTTCGCACGACTCCGCAACCAGGTCGCACCACTCCGCAGCCAGTTCGCACCACTTTGCAACCAGTTCGCACCACTGCACAACCAGTTCGCACGACTCCGCAACCAGGTCGCACCACTCCGCAGCCAGTTCGCACCACTTTGCAACCAGTTCGCACCACTGCACAACCAGTTCGCACGACTCCGCAACCAGGTCGCACCACTCCGCAGCCAGTTCGCACCACTTTGCAACCAGTTCGCACCACTGCACAACCAGTTCGCACGACTCCGCAACCAGGTCGCACCACTCCGCAGCCAGTTCGCACCACTTTGCAACCAGTTCGCACCACTGCACAACCAGTTCGCACGACTCCGCAACCAGGTCGCACCACTCCGCAGCCAGTTCGCACCACTTTGCAACCAGTTCGCACCACTGCACAACCAGTTCGCACGACTCCGCAACCAGGTCGCACCACTCCGCAGCCAGTTCGCACCACTTTGCAACCAGTTCGCACCACTGCACAACCAGTTCGCACGACTCCGCAACCAGGTCGCACCACTCCGCAGCCAGTTCGCACCACTTTGCAACCAGTTCGCACCACTGCACAACCAGTTCGCACGACTCCGCAACCAGGTCGCACCACTCCGCAGCCAGTTCGCACCACTCCGCAACCAGTTCGCATCACTACGCAACAAGTTCGCACCACTCCGCAACTAGTTCGCACCACTCCGCAACCAGTTTGCACCCCTTCGCAACCAGTTTGCACCACTCCGCAACCAGTTCACACCACTCCGCAATCAGTTTGCACCAATCCCAACCAGTTCGCACCACTCCGCAACCAGTTCGCACAACTCCGCAACCGGTTGGCACCACTCCGGGACCAGGTCGCACCACTCCGCAACGAGTTCGCACCACTCCACAACCAGTTCTCACCACTCCACCACCAGTTCATACCACTCCACAACATGTTCACACCACTCCGCAACCAGTTCACACCACTCCGCAACCAGTTTGCACCACTCCACAACCAGCTTGAACCATTCCGCAACCAGTTCGCACCACTCTGCAACCAGTTCGCACCACTCCACAACCAGTTCACACCACTCCAAAACCAGTTCGCACCACTTCGCAACCAGTTTGCACCACTGCGCAACCATTTCGAAGCTCTTCGCAACCAGTTCCCACCACTCTGCAACCAGTTCGGACCACTCCCCAACCAGTTGGCACCACTACGCAACCAGTTTTGACCACTCCTCAACCTGTTTGCACCACCTCGCAACTCTTTCGCACCACTCAGCAACCACTCCGCACCACTCCTCAGCATGTTCGCACCACTCCTCAACCAGTTCACACCACTCCGCAGCCAGTTCAAACCACTCCGCAACCAGTTCGCACCACTCCGCAACCAGTTCGCACCACTCCGCAACCAGTTCGCACCACTCCGCAACCAGTTCGCACCACTCCG
>SZWC01005371.1:77419-105874 GCA_023375785.1 Penium margaritaceum | reverse complement strand
CTCCGCAACCAGTTCGCACCACTCCGCAACCAGTTCGCACCACTCCGCAACCAGTTCGCACCACTCCGCAACCAGTTCGCACCACTCCGCAACTAGTTCTCACCACTCCGCAACCAATTCGCACCACGTTGCAACCAGTTTGCACCAGTCTGCAACCAGTTCGCACCAATCCGCAACCAGTTTGCACCACTCTGTAACCAATTCCCACAACTCTGCAACCAGTTCGCAACACTGCGCAAGTAGTTTGCACCACTCCGCAACCAGTTCACACCACTCCGCAACCAGTTCGCACCACTCCTCAACCAGGTCGCACCACTCTGCAACCAGTTCGCACCACTCTGCAACCAGTTCGCACCACTCTGCAACCAGTTCGCACCACCACCAGTTGTGACTCACTTCAAGAGTTGTCAACATTTACTACACACAGTGAAATTCTGTAGTCATGGTCAGTGACATGTGCCTACTTTGGTTGGTCAGTGTGCATGGTAGCCACACAAAGTCACTAGTTTTTTAAGGTCTTTGTACTTGCTATTTGATAACAAGTATTCCCAAACCATTCCTTCTCCCTCTGACCATTTGTGACTCGTAGTATAAGTTGTCAACGTTGACCACACATAGTGAAGTTCTTAGGTTATGGTCAGTGGCATATGTCTACTTTGGTTTGTCGTTGTGCATGGTATCCCCACCTTGCCACTGCGTGTTGAAGATCTTTTTATTTGCTAATTGATACCTGGTATTCCCAACCCATTTCCCCCCCGCCCTCTGACCATTTGTGACTCGTATAAAAGAGTAATCCAAGTTGACCAAGCATAGTGAGATTCTTTGGTCATGGTCAGTGACATATGCCTAGGGGTGTTCACCAAAAGCCAGGAATCGCAAGTCAGACTCGCGAGTCCGAGTCGGGCTCCAGACTCGCGAGTCCAAGTCTGACCTCCAGACTGGACTCGGACTCGCAAGTCTGTGGGGAGGGGGGAGGGATGGAGGGAAAAAAAAACCAAGGACCGGTTCAACACCCATCGACGAGAACCAACCCGCAAAAAAATCCCCCCTCCAACCCCTGTCGACACCCACCTCTCCCCTGTCCCTTGTTCCTGTCCGAATGCACTGCCTTCCGCCAATATCCGCCACACCATTCACCTCGCCACATTGGCCCACACCATCCGCAAACTGAACATCGTGGATGGCATGGCCTTCTGCCATGTCAAAACGTCTAACAAAACTCTGAGTTTTGTTTGGAGCTTTGAGTTCCGAGATTTTTTGCTCAAACCTTCAGAAGTCCAAGTTGGAGTTCCCAACTTCAAGTTTAGGCCTTGGAGGTTCAAACTCAAACTTCGGAACTTCGACTTTCAAAGTTTGGTCAAGTCAAACATCGGACATTCGAGTTCCGATTTCCAAGCGTAACTTTGGAACTCGAAGGTCCAAGCTGTCGACTTGACCGTCCGAGATCTCAAACGGCCCAATTGACCCATCAACACCTGAACATACAAGACAAACACAACCCGCTCTCCTTTTGTTTGATATAAGGATTTAACCCATGGCTCTCATTAAAAACTATTATACCCCTTAAGTAATGAGAACCATCCCATAAACATTTTGAAAAGTTCATGCAACCATTGTCTGGGAAAGTACGTGCAAAAAGCTGTAGGAGAGAAAAAAAGAAAAAAGGGAAGACATAGACATGAATTTCTTGGACTTGCAAGTCCACATACATTGGCCTTGCAAGTCCACACACGTTGGACTCGCGAGTCCCAAGACTCGCGAGCCCCGACCAAGACTCGCAAGTCCGAGTCTAGAGCCACACTCGGACTCGCAAGTCCAATTCCAGGTCCAGACTTGAGAGCCTGGACTTGTGAACACCCTTACATATGCCTACTTTGGTTGGTCATTGTGCATGGTAGCCTCGACGTGCAACTACTTATTGAAGGTCTCTTTCCTTGCCAGCCAATAACTAGTATTCCCAAAACCATTGTTTCCCCCTCTCACCATTGGTGAATCGCAGTATGAGCTGTCAATGTTGACCATCCATAGTGAAATTCTTCGGTCATGGTCAGTGACATGCCTACTTTGGATGGTCATTGTGCATGGTAGCCACACTGTGCCACTAATTTTTGTTGGTCTTTGTACATGCTATTTGATAACTAGTACATCCAAACCATTGTTTTTGCTTCTAACCATCTGTGACTCGTATTATGGGTTGTCAACGTTGACCATATGTAGTGAAATTCTTTGGTCATGGTCAGTGACATATGCCTACTTTGGTTTGTCATTGTGCATGGTAGCCACGTTGTGCCACTACTTATTGAAGGTCTTTGAACTTCCCAGCTGATAATTAGTATTCCCAAACCATTGTTTTCTCTTCTGACCATTTGAGACTTGTAATATGAGCTGTCAACGTCGACCACCCATAGTGAAAATCATTGGTCATGGTCAGTGACGTATACCTACTTTGGATGGTCATGGTGCATGGTAGCCACACTTTGCCTCTACTTATTAAAGGTCTTTGTACTTGCTAGAGGAAAAAAAATTTTTGCAAACCATTGTTTCCCCCTCTAACCATTTGTGACTGGTATTATGAGTTGTCAACGTTGACCACACATAGTGAGATTCTTTGGTCATGGTCACTAACATATGCCTACTTTGGTTGGTCATTGTGCATGGTAGCCACACCGTGCCACTACTAATTGAAGGGCTTTGAACTTGCTAGTTCATAACTGGTATTCCCAAACCATTGTTTCCCCTTATGACCATTTGTGACTCCAATTATGATTTGTCGACGTTAACAACATATAGTGATATTCTTTGGTCATGGTCAGTGCCATATGCCTACTTTGGTTAGTTATTGTATATGGTAGCCACAACATGCTACTTCTTATTGAAGGCCTTTGTACGTGCTAGTCGATAACCAGTATCCCCAACCCAGTGTTTCCCCATGTGGCCATTTGTGTCTTGTATTATGAGTCGTCAACGTATACAACACATATTGAAATTCTTTGGTTATGGTTAGTGACATATGCCTACATTGGTTGCTCATTGCGCATGGTAGCCGCACCGTGCTACTAATTATTGAAGATCTCTGTACTTGCTAAATGATAACCAGTATTTTCAAGCCATTGTTTGTCACTCTAACTATTTGTGACTTGTATTATGATTTGGAGACATTGACCACACTGTGAAATTCTTTGGTCATGGTCAGTTACATATGCCTACATTGGTTGGTCAATGTGCATGGTAGCCACACCGTGCCACTTCTTATTGAAGGTATTCGTACTTGCTAGTAGATAACTTGTAGTCTCAAACCATTGTTTCCCCCTCTGACCATTCGTGACTCGTATTATGAGTTGGTAATGTTGACCACACTTAGTGAAATCCTTTGGTCATGGTAAGTGACATATGCCTGCTTTGGTTGTTCAATATGCATGTAGTCACACCACGCCACAACCAATTGAAGGTCTTTGTACTTGCTAGTCGATGACTAGTATTCCTAAACCATTTTTCCCCCTCCGACCGTTTGCAACTCGTGTTATGAGTTGTCAACGTTGACCACACACAGTGGCATTCTTAGGTCATGTTCAGTGAAACATGCCTGCTTTGGTTGGTCATGGTGCATGGTAGCCTCTCCGTGCCACTACTTATCTTATGTCTTCGTACTTGCTAGTATAAAACTAGCCTTCCCTAACTATTGTTTCCCCCTATGACCATTTGTGGCCTGTGTTATAAGTTGTCGACGTTGACCACACATAGTGCAATTCTTTGGTCATAGTCAGTGACATATGCCTCCTTTGGTTGGTCATTGTGCATGGTAGCATACCCTGCCACTATGTATTGAAGGTCTTTTTACTTGCTAGTCAACAACTAGTATTCCAAACTCATTGTTTCACCCTTGGACCATTTGTGACTCGTACTTTGAGTTGTCAACTTTGACCACCCACAGTGAAATTCTATGGTCATGGTCAATGATACATGCCTCCTCTGGTTTGTGATTGTGTATGTAGCCACACCGTGCCACTACGTATTGAAGTTCCTTGTGTTTTCTAGTCAATAACTAGTAGTCCTAAACAAATTTTCCCCCTCTGACTCGTATTATGAGATGTCAACGTTGACCATATGCCCATGGTCAATGACATATACCCATGGTCAATGACACATGCCCATAGTCAATGACATATGCTACATTTTGTACAGCCTTGTACAACTCCGTACAGATTTGTACAGAGTTGTAGCAAAATGTATCAAGTTGTACGGAGTTGTACGGAGTTGTACAGAGTTGTACAGAGTTGTACGGAGTTGTACGGAGGTGTACAGAATTATCCGAGTTGTACAGACTTGAACGGAGTTATAGTGAGTTGTAGCGAGTTGTAGCAAGTTGTAGAGAAAGATACTGAATTGTACGGAGTTGTATATAGGTGTATGGAGCTGTACAGAGGTTGAAAAAAATGTATGGAGTTGGACAGAGCTGCAATGCATTGTACGGATTTGTATGGAGTTGTGCGGGGTTGTACCGAGTTGTACGGAGTTGTATAGAGTTGTGCAGAGTTGTAGCAAGTTGTACGGAGTTTTATGGAGTTGTAGTACTGTATCAAGAGGTATAAAGAACTAAAATGAGTTGCACAGAGTTGTACATAGTTGTATGGAGTCGTACAGAGTTGTATGGATCTGTACACGTTGTGTGGAGTTGTACATAGTTGTACGAAGTTCTACGGAGTTGTACAAATGTGTCCGGATTTGCACAGAGATGTAGCGAGTCGTATGGAGTTGTAATGATTTGTACGGGGTTGTACAGAGTTGTACAATGTTGTACGGAGTTGTACAGAGTTGTACAAAGTTATACATAGTTGTAGCAATTTGTACAGAGTCATATGGAGTTGTACAAAGTTAGAATGGGTTTTACGGAGTTGTACGAAGTTGTACAAAGTTGAACGGAGTTGTATGGAGTTGTATGGAGTTGTACGGAGCTGTACGGAGTTGTACAGAGTTAGAGCAATTTGTACAGAGTTGTTCAAAGGTGTACGGAGCTATACAGAGTTATACGGAGTCATACAGAGTTGTTCAGAATTGTACAACACATTAGCGAGTTGTACATTGTTGTAGCAAGCTCTACTCATTTGTACGGAGTAGGATGGAGCTATACAGAATCTGACGTTGTTGTCAGAGTTAAACAGAGTCGTACAAAGTTGTACGGAGTTGTACGGAGTTGTACAAAGTTGTACTACGTTGTAGGGAGTCGTTCACAATTGTACGGAGTTTTCAACAATTATACGGAGCAGTACCGAGTTGTACATAGTTGTACACCATTGTACATGGTTGTACGAAGATGTATGTAGTTGTACGGAGTTGTAAAGAGTTGTAGCAAGTAGTAGAATCATTGTTTGGAATTGTATGTTGTAAGGAATTGTCTGGGGTTGTACGAATTTGTACGGAGTTGTACAGAGTTGTACGGAGTTGCAGCGAGTTGTAGCAAGTTGTACAGAGTTGTACGGATGTGTACGGAGTTGTACAGAGTTTTGCAGAGCTGTACGGAGTTGGAAAGTGTTGTATGGAGCTGTACGGAATTATTCGGAGTTGTACGGAGTTGTACAGAGTAGTACGGCAATGTACAGAGTTGTACCGAGTTATATGGAGTTGTTCATAGTTGTACAGGGTTGTACAAAGTTGAACGGACTAGTACTGAGTTGTACGGAGTTGTACATGGTTCTACAGAGTTGTACGGATTTGTATGGAGCTAAACAGAGTTGTAGCAATTTGTACAGAGGCCCAAGACAACTGGAGCGAGGCCAAGACAACTGGAGCAAGGCCAAGATAACTGGAGCAAGGCCAAGATAACTGGGGCAAGGCCAAGACAGCTGAAGCAAGCCCAAGACAACTGGAGCAAGCCCAAGACAACTGGAGCGCGGCCAAGACAACTGATGCAAGCCCAAGACAACTGGAGCAAGGCCGAGACAACTGGAGCAAGGACAAGAAAACTGGATCAAGGCCAAGACAACTGGAGCAAGGCCAAGATAACTGGAGCAAGGCCAAGATAACTGGAGCAAGGCCAAGATAACTGGAGCAAGGCCAAGATAACTGGAGCAAGGCCAAGATAACTGGAGCAAGGCCAAGATAACTGGAGCAAGGCCAAGATAACTGGAGCAAGGCCAAGATAACTGGAGCAAGGCCAAGATAACTGGAGCAAGGCCAAGATAACTGGAGCAAGGCCAAGATAACTGGAGCAAGGCCAAGATAACTGGAGCAAGGCCAAGACAGCTGAAGCAAGCCCAAGACAACTGGAGCAAGCCCAAGACAACTGGAGCGCGGCCAAGACAACTGATGCAAGCCCAAGACAACTGGAGCAAGGCCGAGACAACTGGAGCAAGCACAAGAAAACTGGATCAAGGCCAAGACATCTGGAGCAAGGCCAAGACAACTGGAACATGGCCAAGACAACTGGAGCAAGGCCAAGAAAACTGGAGCAAGGCCAAGACAACTGGAGCAAGGCCAAGACAACTGGAGCAAGGCCAAGATAACTGGAGCAAGCCCAAGACAACTAGAGCGATGCAAAGACAACTGGAGCAAGCCGAGGACCACTAGAGCAAGTCCAAGACAACTGGAGCAAGGCCAATACAAATGGAGCAAGCCCACGACAACTGGAGCAAGCCCAAGACAACTGGAGAAAGGCCACGATAACTGGAGCAAGGCTAGGAAAACTGGAGCAAAGTGAAGACAAATAGAGCAAGCCCAAGACAGCTGGGCCGGGCCAAAGACAATTGGAGCGAGGCCAAGACAACTGGAGCAAGGCCAAGACAACTGGAACAAGTCCAAGACAAATAGAGCAAGCCCAAGACAACTGAAGCAAGCCCGGGACAAGTGGAGCTATGCCAAGACAACTTGAGCAAGCACAAGACAACTTGAGCATGGCCAAGACAACTGGAGCAAGCCTAAGACAAGTGGAGCAAGCCCAGGACAACTGGAGCAAGTCCAAGAAAACTGGAGCAAGCCCAAGAGAACTGGAGCAAGCCTAATACAATTAGAGCAAGGCCAAGACAGCAGGAGCAAGGCAAAGACAACTGGAGCAAGGCGAAGACAGCTGGAGAAAGCTCAAGACAGCTGGAGCAAAGCCAAGACAACTGGAGCAAGGCGAACAGAACTGGAGCAAGCCCAATACAACTGAGGAAAACCCAAGACAACTGGAGGAAGCCCAAGACAACTGAAGCAAGCCCAAGACAACTAGAGCAAGCCCAAAACAAATGGAGCAAGGCCAAGACAACTGGAGCAAGCCCACGACAACTGGAGCAATCACAATACAACTGAAGAAAGGCCAAGACAACTGGATAAAAGGCCAAAAAAACTGGAGGAAGGCCAAGACAAATGTATCAAGCCCAATACAACTGGAGCAAGCCCAAGACAACTGGAGCAAGGCCAAGACATGTGAATCAAGCCCAAGAAAACTGGTGCAAGGCCAAGAAAACTAGAGCAAACCCAAGACAACTGAAGCAAGCCCAAGACAACAGGATCAAGGCCAAGACAACTGAAGCAAGCCCAAGACAACTGGAGCAATGCCAAGACGACTGGAGCAATCCCAAGACAACTGGAGCAAGGCCAAGACAAATGGGGCAAGTCCAAGACAACTGGAGCAAGCTCATGACAGCTGGAGCAAGGCAACAACAAATGGAGCAAGCCCAAGACAACTGGTGCAAGTCCAAGACAAATGGAGCAAGCCCAATATAACTGGAGCAAGGCAAAGAAAACTGGAGCAAGGTCAAGACAAATGGAGCAAGCCCAAGACAACTGGAGCACTGGAGCACTGGAGCAATTTGCTCCATCACTCTCACTTCTCCGCTCGCCTCCTCTTGTCACATCATTGGTGCTCTCTCATCATCAGTATTCTCTTGGTACACTCTTGTCTTCCTCATAGCTCGACCTCACTTCCTGCAACGTCCTTTCCGTTCTTCTGTCTATGTCCATGGCTGGCCTCAAGGCTCTCTGCTCCAGCTTTCCCTCTTCAAGGCTTCTGCCTATTGCATTGCTTCTACTTGCATCTCCTCCCACCCTCTCTGCACCTGCTCATTGAACTCTGTGCAACTCCATACAGCTCCGTACAACTCTATACTCCGCAACCAGTTCGCAAATTTTCGCAACCAGTTTGCACACTTCTGCAACCAGATCGCACCACTCCGCAACCAGTTTGCACCACTCCGCAACCAGTTCGAACCACTCCGCAACCAGTTCGCACCAATCCGTAACCAGTTCGCACCACCCCGCAACCAGTTCGCACCACTCCGCAACCAGTTTGCACCACTCCGCAACCAGTTCGCACCACTCCGCAACTAGTTCGCACCTCTCCACAACCCGTTCCCACCTTTCCGCAACCAGTTCGCACCACTCCGCAACCAGTTGGCACCACTCCGCAACCAGTTCGCACCACTCCGTAACCAGTTCGCACCACCCCGCAACCAGTTCGCACCACTCCGCAACCAGTTTGCACCACTCCGCAACCAGTTTGCAATACTCCGCAACCAGATCGCACCACTCCGCAACCAGTTCAAAACCACTTAGCAACCAGTTTGCACAACTCCGCAACCCGTTTGCACTACTCCACAACCAGTTCGCACCAATCAGCAACCAGTTCGCACCACTCCGCAACCAGTTCGCAAAACTCCGCAACCAGTTCACACAACTCTGCAACCCGTTCACACCATTCCGCTACCAGTTCGTACCATACATCAAGCAGTTTGCACCACTCCGCAACCAGTTCCCACCACTCCGCAACCAGTCCGTACCACTCTGCAACCAGTTCGCAGCACTCCGCAACCAGCTCGCACCACTCCGCAACCAGTTCACACCACTCCGCAACCAGTTCGCACCCCTCCGCAACCAGTTCGCACCACTCTGCAACCAGTTCGCACCACTCCGCAACCAGTTCCCACCACTCTGCAACCAGTTTGCACAACTCCGCAACCAATTTGCACCACTCCGCAACCAGTTCGCACCACTGCGCATCCAGTTCGCACAACTCCACCACCAGTTCACACCACTCCTTAACCAGTTCGCACCACTCCGCAACCCGTTCGCACCACTCCGCAACCATTTCGCACCCCTCCTCAACCGGTTCGCACCACTCCGCAACCATTTCCCACCACTCCACAACCAGCTCGCGCCACTCCGCAACCAGTTTGCAGCACTCCGCAACCAGTTTGCACCACTCTGCAACCAGATTGCACCACTCTGCAACCAGTTCGGACCACTCTGCAACAAGTTCACACCACTCTACAACAAGTTCGCATCACTTCAGAACCAGTTTGCATCACTCCGCAACCAGTTCCCACCACTCCAAAAACAGTTCGCACCACTCGGCAACCAGTTTGTACAACCCCGCAACCAATTTGCACCACTCCGCAACCAGTTTGCACTACTCCGCAATCATTTTGCATCACTCTCCAACCAGTTCGCATCACTTCTTAACCAGATCGCACCGCTCTGCAACCCGTTCGCACAACTCCACAACCCGTTCGCACCACTCCTTAACCAGTTTGCATCACTTCGCAACCAGTTCCTGCCACTCCGCAACCAGTTCACACCACTCCACAACCAGTTCGCACCACTCCTCAACCAGTTTGCAACACTCCGCAACCAGTTCGCACCACTTAGCAACCAGTTTGCACCACTCCGCAACCAGTTTGCAGCAATCTGCACCCAGTTCGCACCACTCCGCAACCAGTTCGCACCACTCCGCAACCAGTTTGCAAAACTCCGCAACCAGTTCGCACCACTTCGCAACCAGTTCGCACCACTCCGCAAACAGTTCGCACCACTCCGCGCCCAGTTCGCACCACTGCGTAACCAGTTTGCACCACTCTGCAACCAGTTGGCACCACTCCGCAACCAGTTCGCACCACTTCGCAACCAGTTTGCACCACTCCGCAACCCGTTCGCACCACTTCGCAACCAGTTCGCACCACTCCGCAAACAGTTCGCACCACTCCGCGCCCAGTTCGCACCACTGCGTAACCAGTTTGCACCACTCTGCAACCAGTTGGCACCACTCCGCAACCAGTTCGCACCACTTCGCAACCAGTTTGCACCACTCCGCAACCCGTTCGCACCACTTCGCAACCAGTTCGCACCACTCCGCAAACAGTTCGCACCACTCCGCGCCCAGTTCGCACCACTGCGTAACCAGTTTGCACCACTCTGCAACCAGTTGGCACCACTCCGCAACCAGTTCGCACCACTTCGCAACCAGTTTGCACCACTCCGCAACCCGTTCGCACCACTTCGCAACCAGTTCGCACCACTCCGCAAACAGTTCGCACCACTCCGCGCCCAGTTCGCACCACTGCGTAACCAGTTTGCACCACTCTGCAACCAGTTGGCACCACTCCGCAACCAGTTCGCACCACTTCGCAACCAGTTTGCACCACTCCGCAACCCGTTCGCACCACTTCGCAACCAGTTCGCACCACTCCGCAAACAGTTCGCACCACTCCGCGCCCAGTTCGCACCACTGCGTAACCAGTTTGCACCACTCTGCAACCAGTTGGCACCACTCCGCAACCAGTTCGCACCACTTCGCAACCAGTTTGCACCACTCCGCAACCCGTTCGCACCACTTCGCAACCAGTTCGCACCACTCCGCAAACAGTTCGCACCACTCCGCGCCCAGTTCGCACCACTGCGTAACCAGTTTGCACCACTCTGCAACCAGTTGGCACCACTCCGCAACCAGTTCGCACCACTTCGCAACCAGTTTGCACCACTCCGCAACCCGTTCGCACCACTTCGCAACCAGTTCGCACCACTCCGCAAACAGTTCGCACCACTCCGCGCCCAGTTCGCACCACTGCGTAACCAGTTTGCACCACTCTGCAACCAGTTGGCACCACTCCGCAACCAGTTCGCACCACTTCGCAACCAGTTTGCACCACTCCGCAACCCGTTCGCACCACTCCGCAACCAGTTCGCACCACTCCGCAACCATTTCGCACCACTCCACAATCAGTTCACACCTCTCCTCAACCAGTTCGCACTACTCCGCAACCCGTTCGCACCACTTCGCAACCAGTTCCCACCACTCCTCAACCAGTTCGCACCACTCCGCAACCTGTTTGCACCACTCCACAACCGGCTTGAACCCACCGCAACAAGTTTGTAGTACTCCACAACCAGTTCACACCACTCCGGAACCAGTTCCCACCACTCCGCAACCATTTCGCACCACTCCAAAACCAGTTCACACCACTCCTAAACCCGTTTGCACCACTCCGCAACCCGTTCGCACCACTTCGCAACCAGTTCGACCACTCCTCAACCAGTTCGCACCTCTCCGCAACGAGTTCGCACCACTCCGCAACCAGTTTGAATTACACCGCAACCAGTTTGCACCACTCCGCAACCAGTTCGCACCACTCAGCAACCAGTTTGCACCACTCCGCAACCCGTTCCCACCACTCCGCAACCAGTTTGCACCACTCCGCAATTAGTTTGCACCAATCCGCAACCAGTTCGCACCTCTCCGCAACCAGTTCGCACCACTCCGCAACCAGTTTGCACCACTCCGCAACCAGTTCGCACCTCTCCGCAACCAGTTCGCACCACTCCGCAACCAGTTCGCACCACTCCGGAACAAGTTCGTACCACTCCGCAACCAGTTTGCACCACTCCGCAACCAGTTCCCACCACTCATCAACCAGTTTGCACCACTCAGCAACCAGTTCGCACCACTCCACAACCAGTTCACACAACTCTGCACCCAATTCACACCACTCCGCAACCAGTTCGCACCACTCTGCAACCAGTTGGCAGCACTCCACAACCAGTTCGCACCACTCCTCAACCAGTTCCCACCTCTCCCCAACCCGTTTTCACCACTCCACAACCACTTCGCACCAGTCCTCAACCAGTTCGCACCACTCCGCAACCAGCTCGCACCACTCCACAAACCGTTCCCACGACTGCGCAACCAGTTCGCACCACTCCGCAACCAGTTTGCACCTCTCCGCCACCAGTTTGCACCACACCGCTACTAGTTTGCACCACTCTGCAACCAGTTTGCACCACTGCGCAAGCAGTTTGCACCACTCCGCAACCAGTTCACACCACTTCGCAACCAGTTGGCACCAATCCGCAACCAGTTCGCACGAATCCCCAACCAGTTCACACCACACCGCAACCAGTTCGCACCACTCGGCGTCCAGTTGGTACCACTCTGCAACTAATTTGCACCACTCCGCAACCGGTTTGCACCACTCCGCAACCAGTTTGCACCACTCTGCAACCAGTTTGCAACACTCTGCAACCCATTCGCACCACTCCGTAACCAGTTTGCACCAATCCACAACCAGTTTGAGCCACTCCACAATGAGTTCGCACCACTCCGCAACTAGCTCCCACCACTTTGCAACCAGTTTGCACCACGCCGCAATTGGTTCGCACCACTCCGAAACCAGTTCACACAACTCCGCAACCAGTTCACACAACTCCGCAACCAATTCGCACCATTCCGCTACCTGTTCGCACCACTCCACAGCCAGTTCGCACCACTCCTCAACCAGTTCGCAGCACTCCGCAACATGTTCATACCACTTCGCAACCAGTTCGCACCACTCCTCAACCAGTTCGCACCACACCGCAACCACTTCGCACCACTCCGCAACCAGTTCCCACCACTCCGCGACTAGTTCGCACCACTCCGCAACCAGTTCGCACCACTTCGCAACCAGTTCGCACCACTCCGCAACATGTTCGCACCACTTCGCAACCAGTTCGCACCATACTGTAACCAGTTCGCACCCCTCCGCAACCAGTTTGCACTACTCCGCAACCAGTTTGCAGCACACCGCAACCAGTTGGCACCACTTCGCAACCAGTTTGCACCACTCCGCAACCAGTTTGCACCACTTTGCAACCAGTTTGCACCACTCCAAAACCCGTTCGCACCACTGTGCAACCAGTTCGTACCACATGTCAACTAGTTGGCACCACTCCGCAACCAGTTCGCACCACTCCGCAACCAGTTCACACCACTCCGCAACCAGTTTGCATCATTCTTCAACCAGTTCACACCACTCCGAAACCAGTTCGAACTACTCTGCAACCACTTCACACCACTCCGCAACCAGTTCGCACCACTTCGCAACCAAATCACACCACTCCGCAACCAGTTCACACCACTCTGCAACCAGTTCCCACAACTGCCCAACCAGCTTGCACCAGTCCGCAACCAGTTCGCACCACTCGGCAACTAGTTCCCACCACGCTGCAACCAGTTTGCACCACTTCGCAACATTTTTGGACCACTCTGCAACCAGTTTGCACCAATCTGCAACCAGTTCGCACCACTCTGCAACCATTCATCACTGTGCAACCAGTTCGCACCACACCGCAACCAGTTTGCACAACTCCGTAACCAGTTTGCAGCACTCCGCAATGAGTTTGGGCCACTCCGCAACCAGTTCGCACCACTCCTCAACTGGGTCGCACCAGTCTGTAACCAGTTCGCACAACTCTGCAACCGGTTCGCACCAATCCACATCCAGTTCGCACCACTCCGCAACCAGTTCGCACCACTCCGCAACCAGTTCGCACCACTCTGCAACCAGTTCCCACCACTCTGCGACCAGTTTGCACCACTCCGCAATTAGTTTGCACCAATCCGCAACCAGTTCGCACCTCTCCGCAACCAGTTCGCACCCCTCCGCAACCAGTTGGCACCACTCCGCAACAAGTTCCCACCACTTCACAACCAGTTTGTACCACTCCGCAACCAGTTCGCACCACTCCGCAACCAGGTCGGACCACTCTGCACCCATTTCGCACCACTCCACAACCAGTCCGCACAACTCCGCAACCAGATCACACAACTCCGCAACCAGTTCCCACCACTCTGCAACCAGTTTGCGCCACTTCGCAAACAGTTAGCACCACTCTTCAACCAGTTCACACAACTCTGCAACGAATTCACACCACTCCTCAAACAGTTCACACCACTCTGCAACCAGTTTGCACCACTCCGCAACCAGTTCTCACCGCTCCGCAACCAGTTGGCACCACTCCACAACCAGGTCGCACTACTCCTCAACCAGTTCACACCACTCCGCAACCAATTCGCACCACTCCGCGACCAGTTCGCACCACTCCGCAACTAGTTCCCACCACTGCGGAACCAGTTCCAACCACTTCGCAACCAGTTCGCACCACTCCGCGACCAGTTCGCACCACTCCGCAACTAGTTCCCACCACTGCGGAACCAGTTCCAACCACTTCGCAACCAGTTCGCACCTCTCCGCGACCAGTTTGCACCACTCCGCAAACAGTTCACACCACTTCGCAACCAGTTCGCACCACTCCGCAACCATATCGCACAAATCCGCAACCATGTCGCACCACTCCGCAACCAGTTCGCACCACTCCGCGACCAGTTCACACCAGTCCGCAACTATTTTGCACCACTTTGCAACCAGTTTGCACCACTCCGCAACCAGTTTGTACCATTCGGCAACCAGTTTGCAGCACTCCGCAACCAATTCGCACGACTCTGCAACCAGTTTGCACCACTCCGCAACCAGTTTCCACCACTCTGCAACCAGTTTGCAACACTCTGCAACCCGTTCGCACCACTCCGTAACCAGTTTTTACTAGTCCGCAACCAGTTCAAACCACTCCGTCACTAGTTCGCACCACTCCACGACCAGTTTGCGTCACTCCGCAACCAGTTCGCACCACTTTGCAACCAGTTTGCACCACTCCACAACCAGTTCGCACCACTCTGCAATCCGTTCGCACCACTCTGCAACCAGCTCGTACCACATCTCAACCAGTTCGCACCACTCGATAGCCAGTTTGCACCACTCCGCAACCAGTTTGCACCACTCCGCAACCCGTTCGCACCACTCCGCAACCAGTTCGCACCACCCCGCAACCAGTTCGTACCACTCCTCAACCAGTTCGCACCACTCCGCAACCCTTTCGCACCACTCCGCAACCAGTTCGCACCACTCCTCAACCAGTTCACACCACTCCGCAACTAGTTCGCACCAATCGCCAACCATTTCGCACCACTCCGCAACCAGATCGCACCACTCCAGAACCAGTTCGCACCACTCTGCGACCAGTTTACACCACTCCGCAGCACGTTTGCACCACTCCGCGACCAGTTCGCACCACTCTAAAACTAGCTCACACCAATCCGCAACCATTTCGCACCACTCCGCAACCAGTTTGCACAAGTCCGCAACCAGTTTGCACAATTTCGCAACCAGTTCGCACCACTCTGCAACCAGTTCGCACCACTCCGCAACCAGTTTGCAGCACTCTGCAACCAGTTCGCACCACTCTGCAACCAGTTCGCACCACTCCGCAACCAGTTTGCAGCACTCTGCAACCAGTTCGCACCAATCTGCAACCAGTTCGCACCACTCTGCAACCAGTTCGCACCACTCCACAACCAGTTTGCACCGCTCTGCAACCAGTTTCTACCACTCTGCAACCAGTTCGCACCATTCCGCAGCCAGTTCGCATGACTCCAGGACCAGTTCTCACATCTCCGCAACTAGTTCGCACCACTCCACAACTAGTTTGCACCACTCCGCAACCAGTTTGCACCAATCCGCAACCAGTTTGCATCACTCGGCACCCACTTTGCACCAATACGCAACCAGTTTGCACAACTCCGCAACCAGTTCGCACCACTCCGCAACCAGTTTGAACCACTCCGCAACCAGTTCGCACCACTCCTCAACCAGTATGCACCACTCCTCAACCAGTTGGCACCACTCAGTAATCAGTTGGCACCACTCTGCAACCGGTTTGCACCACTTTGCAAACGTTTCGCACCACTCCCCAACCAGTTCGCACAACTTTGCAACTAGTTTGCACCACTGCGCGACCAGTCGCATCTCTCCGCAACCAGTTCGCACCATTCCGTGACCAGTTCGCACCACTCTGTAACCAGATCGCACCACTCCGCAACCACCTGGCACCACTCCGCAACCAGCTCGCACGACTCGCAACCAATTCGCATCACTCCGCAACCAGTTTGCACCACTCGGCAACCAGTTCGCACCACCCCGCAACCAGTTCGCACCACTCCGCAACCAGTTTGCACCACTCCGCAACCAGTTCGCACCACCCCGCAACCAGTTCGCACCACTCCGCAACCAGTTTGCAGCACTCCGCAACCAGTTTGCACCACTCCGCAACCAGTTCGCACCACCCCGCAACCAGTTCGCACCACTCCGCAACCAGTTTGCAGCACTCCGCAACCAGTTTGCACCACTCCGCAACCAGTTCGCACCACCCCGCAACCAGTTCGCACCACTCCGCAACCAGTTTGCAGCACTCCGCAACCAGTTTGCACCACTCCGCAACCAGTTCGCACCACCCCGCAACCAGTTCGCACCACTCCGCAACCAGTTTGCAGCACTCCGCAACCAGTTTGCACCACTCCGCAACCAGTTCGCACCACCCCGCAACCAGTTCGCACCACTCCGCAACCAGTTTGCAGCACTCCGCAACCAGTTTGCACCACTCCGCAACCAGTTCGCACCACCCCGCAACCAGTTCGCACCACTCCGCAACCAGTTTGCAGCACTCCGCAACCAGTTTGCACCACTCCGCAACCAGTTCGCACCACCCCGCAACCAGTTCGCACCACTCCGCAACCAGTTTGCAGCACTCCGCAACCAGTTTGCACCACTCCGCAACCAGTTCGCACCACCCCGCAACCAGTTCGCACCACTCCGCAACCAGTTTGCAGCACTCCGCAACCAGTTTGCACCACTCCGCAACCAGTTCGCATCACTCCGCAACCAGTTCACACCACTCCGAAACCTGTTCGTACCACTCTGCAACCAGTTTGCACCACACGGCGACCAGTTCGCACCACTCCGCAACCAGTTCGCACCACTCCTCAACCAGTTCACACCACTCCGCAACCAGTTCGCACCAATCGTCAACCAGTTCGCACCACTTCGCAACCAGATCGCACCACTCCAGAACCAGTTCGCACCACTCTGCAACCAGTATACACCACTCCACAGCACGTTTGCACCACTCCGCGACCAGTTCGCACCACTCCAAAACTAGCTCGCACCACTCCGCAACCAGTTCGCACCACTCCGCAACCAGTTTGCACAAGTCCGCAACCAGTTCGCACAACTTCGCAACCAGTTCGCACCACTCTGCAACCAGTTCGCACCACTCCGCAACCAGTTTGGAGCACTCTGCAACCAGTTTGCACCAATCTGCAACCAGTTTGCACCACTCTGCAACCAGTTCGCACCACTCCACAACCAGTTTGCACCGCTCTGCAACCAGTTTGTACCACTCTGCAACCAGTTCGCACCATTCCGCATCCAGTTCGCATGACTCCAGGACCAGTTCTCACATCTCCGCAACTAGTTCGCACCACTCCACAACTAGTTTGCACAACTCCGAAACCAGTTTGCACCACTCCGCAACCAGTTCGCATCACTCGGCAACCACTTTGCACCAATCCCCAACCAGTTTGCACATCTCCGCAACCAGTTCGCACCAATCCGTAACCAGTTTGAACCACTCCACAACTAGTTCGCACCACTAGGAAACCAGTCGGCACCACTATGCAACCAGTTTGCACCACTCCGCATCCAGCTCTCACCACTCGGCAACCAGTTTGCATCACTCCGCAACCAGTTCACACCACTCCGAAACCTGTTCGCACCACTCTGCAACCAGTTTGCACCACTCGGCAACCAGTTCGCACCACCCCGCAACCAGTTCGCACCACTCCTCAACCAGTTTGCACCACTCCGCAACCAGTTCGCACCACTCCGCAACCAGTTGGCACCACTCCGCAACCAGTTTGCACCACTCCGCATCCAGCTCGCACCACTCGGCAACCAGTTCGCATCACTCCGCAACCAGTTCGCACCACTCCGCAACCAGTTGGCACCACTCCGCAACCAGTTTGCACCACTCCGCATCCAGCTCGCACCACTCGGCAACCAGTTCGCATCACTCCGCAACCAGTTCGCACCACTCCGCAACCAGTTGGCACCACTCCGCAACCAGTTTGCACCACTCCGCATCCAGCTCGCACCACTCGGCAACCAGTTCGCATCACTCCGCAACCAGTTCGCACCACTCCGCAACCAGTTGGCACCACTCCGCAACCAGTTTGCACCACTCCGCATCCAGCTCGCACCACTCGGCAACCAGTTCGCATCACTCCGCAACCAGTTCGCACCACTCCGCAACCAGTTGGCACCACTCCGCAACCAGTTTGCACCACTCCGCATCCAGCTCGCACCACTCGGCAACCAGTTCGCATCACTCCGCAACCAGTTCGCACCACTCCGCAACCAGTTGGCACCACTCCGCAACCAGTTTGCACCACTCCGCATCCAGCTCGCACCACTCGGCAACCAGTTCGCATCACTCCGCAACCAGTTCGCACCACTCCGCAACCAGTTGGCACCACTCCGCAACCAGTTTGCACCACTCCGCATCCAGCTCGCACCACTCGGCAACCAGTTCGCATCACTCCGCAACCAGTTCGCACCACTCCGCAACCAGTTGGCACCACTCCGCAACCAGTTTGCACCACTCCGCATCCAGCTCGCACCACTCGGCAACCAGTTCGCATCACTCCGCAACCAGTTCGCACCACTCCGCAACCAGTTGGCACCACTCCGCAACCAGTTTGCACCACTCCGCATCCAGCTCGCACCACTCGGCAACCAGTTCGCATCACTCCGCAACCAGTTCGCACCACTCCGCAACCAGTTGGCACCACTCCGCAACCAGTTTGCACCACTCCGCATCCAGCTCGCACCACTCGGCAACCAGTTCGCATCACTCCGCAACCAGTTCGCACCACTCCGCAACCAGCTTGCACCACTCCGCAACCAGTTCGCACCACTCCGCATCCAGTTCGCACCACTCCGCAACCAGTTTGCAGCACTCCGCAACCAGTTCGCACCAATTTGCAACCCGTTCGCACCACTCCGCAACCAGTTCGCACCACTCCACAACCAGTATGCACCACTCCTCAACCAGTTGGCACCACTCAGCAGTCAGTTGGCACCACTCTGCAACCGGTTTGCACCACTCCCCAACCAGTTCGCACAACTCCGCAACCAGTTTGCACCACTGCGCGACCAGTCGCATCACTCCGCAACCAGTTCGCACCATTCCGCGACCAGTTCGCACCACTCTGTAACCAGATCGCACCACTCCGCAACCAGCTGGCACCACTCCGCAACCAGCTCGCACGACTCGCAACCAATTCGCATCACTCCAGAACCAGTTTGCACCACTCGGCAACCAGTTCGCACCACCCCGAAACCAGTGCACACCACCCTGCAACCAGTTTGCAGCACTCTGCAACCAGTTCGCACCACTCGGCATCCAGTTCGCACCAATCCGTAACCAGTTCGCACCACTCCACAACCAGTTCGCACCACTCCGCAACCAGTTCGCATCATTTTGCAACCAGTTCGCATCACTCCGCAACCAGTTCGCACCACTCCACAACCAGTTCGCACCACTCCGCAACCAGTTTGCACCACTCCGCAACCAGTTCGCACCACTCGGCATCCAGTTCGCACCACTCCGTAACCAGTTCGCACCACTCCGCAACCAGTTCGCACAACTCCGCAACCAGTTTGCACCACTGCGCGACCAGTCGCATCACTCCGCAACCAGTTTGCACCACTCCGCAACCAGTTCGCACCACTCGGCATCCAGTTCGCACCACTCCGTAACCAGTTCGCACCACTCCGCAACCAGTTCGCACAACTCCGCAACCAGTTTGCACCACTGCGCGACCAGTCGCATCACTCCGCAACCAGTTTGCACCACTCCGCAACCAGTTCGCACCACTCGGCATCCAGTTCGCACCACTCCGTAACCAGTTCGCACCACTCCGCAACCAGTTCGCACAACTCCGCAACCAGTTTGCACCACTGCGCGACCAGTCGCATCACTCCGCAACCAGTTTGCACCACTCCGCAACCAGTTCGCACCACTCGGCATCCAGTTCGCACCACTCCGTAACCAGTTCGCACCACTCCGCAACCAGTTCGCACAACTCCGCAACCAGTTTGCACCACTGCGCGACCAGTCGCATCACTCCGCAACCAGTTTGCACCACTCCGCAACCAGTTCGCACCACTCGGCATCCAGTTCGCACCACTCCGTAACCAGTTCGCACCACTCCGCAACCAGTTCGCACAACTCCGCAACCAGTTTGCACCACTGCGCGACCAGTCGCATCACTCCGCAACCAGTTTGCACCACTCCGCAACCAGTTCGCATCACTCGGCAACCACTTTGCACCAATCCGCAACCAGTTTGCACATCTCCGCAACCAGTTCGCACCACTCCGCAACCAGTTTGAACCACTCCGCAACCAGTTCGCACCACTCCTCAACCAGTTTGCACCACTCCTCAACCAGTTGGCACCACTAAGCAATCAGTTCGCACCACTTTGCAACCGGTTTGCACCACTTTGCAAACAGTTCGCACCACTCCCCAACTAGTTCGCACAACTCCGCAACCAGTTTGCACCACTGCGCGACCAGTCGCATCACTCCGCAACCAGTTTGCACCACTCCGCAACCAGTTCCCACCACTCCGCAACCAGTTCGCACCACTCCGCAACCAGTTCGCACCACTCTGCAACCAGTTCGCACCACTCCGCAACGAGTTTGCACCACTCCCCAACACATTTGCACCACTTTGCAACCAGTTTGCACCACTCCGCAACCAGTTCGCACCACTCTGCAACCAGTTCGCACCACTCCGCAACGAGTTTGCACCACTCCCCAACACATTTGCACCACTTTGCAACCAGTTTGCACCACTCCGCAACCAGTTCGCACCACTCCGCTACCAGTTCGCACCACTTCGCAACCAGTTTGCACCACTCCACAACACGTTTGCACCATTCCGCAACAATTTCACACCAATCCGCAACCAGTTTGCACAACTCCGAAACCAGTTTGGACCACTGCGCAACCAGTTCAAACCACTCCGCAACCAGTTCGCACCACTCCGCAACCAGTTCCCACCACTCCTCAACCAGTTTGTACCACTCCGCAACCGGTTTGCACCTCTCTGCAACCGGTTTGCACCACTCCGAAACCAGTTCACACCACTCCGCAACCAGTTCGCAGTACTCCACTACCAGTTCGCACCACTCCGCAACCAATTCGCACCAGTCTGCAACAAGTTCCCACCACTTTGTAACCTGTTCGCACCACTCCGCAACCAGTTCGCACAACTCCGCAACCAGTTCGCACAACTCCGCAACCAGTTTGCACCACTCCGCAACCAGTTTCACCACTCCGCTACCTGTTCATACCACTCCGCAAGCAGTCCACACCACTCTACAACAAGTTCACACCACTATGCACCAGTTCGCATCTCTCCCCAACCAGTTTGCACCAATCTGCAACCTGTTTGCACCTTTCCGCAACCAGTTCAAACCACTCTGCAACCAGTTTGCACCACTCATCAACCAGTTCAAACCACTCCGCGACCAGTTTGCACCACTCCACAACCAGTTCAGACCACTCCGCAACCAGCTCGTACCACTCTGCAAGCGGTTCGCACCACTCTGCAACCAGTTTGCAACACTCCGCAACCAGTTCCCACCACTCCGCAACCAGTTCGCACCACTCCGCAACCAGTATGCACCACTCCATAACCAGTTTGCACGACTCCGCAACCAGTTCGCACCACCCCGCAACCAGTTCGCACCACTCCGGCACCAGTTCGCACTACTCCGCAACCAGTTCGCACCACTCCGCAACTTGTTCGCACCACTCCGCAAGAACTTCGCACCACTCTGCAACCAGTTCCCTCCACTCCGCAACCAGTTTGCACCACACCGCAACCTGCTTGCACCATTCCGCAACCACTTTGCACCAATCCGCAACCAGTTTGCACATCTCCGCAACCAGTTCGCACCACTCCGCAACTTGTTCGCACCACTCCGCAAGAACTTCGCACCACTCTGCAACCAGTTCCCTCCACTCCGCAACCAGTTTGCACCACACCGCAACCTGCTTGCACCATTCCGCAACCACTTTGCACCAATCCGCAACCAGTTTGCACATCTCCGCAACCAGTTCGCACCACTCCGCAACTTGTTCGCACCACTCCGCAAGAACTTCGCACCACTCTGCAACCAGTTCCCTCCACTCCGCAACCAGTTTGCACCACACCGCAACCTGCTTGCACCATTCCGCAACCACTTTGCACCAATCCGCAACCAGTTTGCACATCTCCGCAACCAGTTCGCACCACTCCGCAACTTGTTCGCACCACTCCGCAAGAACTTCGCACCACTCTGCAACCAGTTCCCTCCACTCCGCAACCAGTTTGCACCACACCGCAACCTGCTTGCACCATTCCGCAACCACTTTGCACCAATCCGCAACCAGTTTGCACATCTCCGCAACCAGTTCGCACCACTCCGCAACTTGTTCGCACCACTCCGCAAGAACTTCGCACCACTCTGCAACCAGTTCCCTCCACTCCGCAACCAGTTTGCACCACACCGCAACCTGCTTGCACCATTCCGCAACCACTTTGCACCAATCCGCAACCAGTTTGCACATCTCCGCAACCAGTTCGCACCACTCCGCAACTTGTTCGCACCACTCCGCAAGAACTTCGCACCACTCTGCAACCAGTTCCCTCCACTCCGCAACCAGTTTGCACCACACCGCAACCTGCTTGCACCATTCCGCAACCACTTTGCACCAATCCGCAACCAGTTTGCACATCTCCGCAACCAGTTCGCACCACTCCGCAACTTGTTCGCACCACTCCGCAAGAACTTCGCACCACTCTGCAACCAGTTCCCTCCACTCCGCAACCAGTTTGCACCACACCGCAACCTGCTTGCACCATTCCGCAACCACTTTGCACCAATCCGCAACCAGTTTGCACATCTCCGCAACCAGTTCGCACCACTCCGCAACTTGTTCGCACCACTCCGCAAGAACTTCGCACCACTCTGCAACCAGTTCCCTCCACTCCGCAACCAGTTTGCACCACACCGCAACCTGCTTGCACCATTCCGCAACCACTTTGCACCAATCCGCAACCAGTTTGCACATCTCCGCAACCAGTTCGCACCACTCCGCAACTTGTTCGCACCACTCCGCAAGAACTTCGCACCACTCTGCAACCAGTTCCCTCCACTCCGCAACCAGTTTGCACCACACCGCAACCTGCTTGCACCATTCCGCAACCACTTTGCACCAATCCGCAACCAGTTTGCACATCTCCGCAACCAGTTCGCACCACTCCGCAACTTGTTCGCACCACTCCGCAAGAACTTCGCACCACTCTGCAACCAGTTCCCTCCACTCCGCAACCAGTTTGCACCACACCGCAACCTGCTTGCACCATTCCGCAACCACTTTGCACCAATCCGCAACCAGTTTGCACATCTCCGCAACCAGTTCGCACCACTCCGCAACTTGTTCGCACCACTCCGCAAGAACTTCGCACCACTCTGCAACCAGTTCCCTCCACTCCGCAACCAGTTTGCACCACACCGCAACCTGCTTGCACCATTCCGCAACCACTTTGCACCAATCCGCAACCAGTTTGCACATCTCCGCAACCAGTTCGCACCACTCCGCAACTTGTTCGCACCACTCCGCAAGAACTTCGCACCACTCTGCAACCAGTTCCCTCCACTCCGCAACCAGTTTGCACCACACCGCAACCTGCTTGCACCATTCCGCAACCACTTTGCACCAATCCGCAACCAGTTTGCACATCTCCGCAACCAGTTCGCACCACTCCGCAACTTGTTCGCACCACTCCGCAAGAACTTCGCACCACTCTGCAACCAGTTCCCTCCACTCCGCAACCAGTTTGCACCACACCGCAACCTGCTTGCACCATTCCGCAACCACTTTGCACCAATCCGCAACCAGTTTGCACATCTCCGCAACCAGTTCGCACCACTCCGCAACTTGTTCGCACCACTCCGCAAGAACTTCGCACCACTCTGCAACCAGTTCCCTCCACTCCGCAACCAGTTTGCACCACACCGCAACCTGCTTGCACCATTCCGCAACCACTTTGCACCAATCCGCAACCAGTTTGCACATCTCCGCAACCAGTTCGCACCACTCCGCAACTTGTTCGCACCACTCCGCAAGAACTTCGCACCACTCTGCAACCAGTTCCCTCCACTCCGCAACCAGTTTGCACCACACCGCAACCTGCTTGCACCATTCCGCAACCACTTTGCACCAATCCGCAACCAGTTTGCACATCTCCGCAACCAGTTCGCACCACTCCGCAACTTGTTCGCACCACTCCGCAAGAACTTCGCACCACTCTGCAACCAGTTCCCTCCACTCCGCAACCAGTTTGCACCACACCGCAACCTGCTTGCACCATTCCGCAACCACTTTGCACCAATCCGCAACCAGTTTGCACATCTCCGCAACCAGTTCGCACCACTCCGCAACTTGTTCGCACCACTCCGCAAGAACTTCGCACCACTCTGCAACCAGTTCCCTCCACTCCGCAACCAGTTTGCACCACACCGCAACCTGCTTGCACCATTCCGCAACCACTTTGCACCAATCCGCAACCAGTTTGCACATCTCCGCAACCAGTTCGCACCACTCCGCAACTTGTTCGCACCACTCCGCAAGAACTTCGCACCACTCTGCAACCAGTTCCCTCCACTCCGCAACCAGTTTGCACCACACCGCAACCTGCTTGCACCATTCCGCAACCACTTTGCACCAATCCGCAACCAGTTTGCACATCTCCGCAACCAGTTCGCACCACTCCGCAACAAGTTCACACCACTCCGCAACCAGTTCGCACCACTCCGCAACCAGTTCGCACCACTCTGAAACCAGTTCGCACCACTCTGCAACCAGCTCACACCACTCCGCCACCAGTTTGAACCACTGCGCAACCAGATCGTACCACTCCGCAAACCTTTCGCACCACTCTGCAAGCAGTTTGCACCACTGCGCAGCCAGTTCGCACCACTCCGCGACCAGTTCGCACCACTCGGCAACTAGTTCGCACCACTCCGCAACCATTTTGCACCAATCCGCAACCAGTTTGTACCACTCCACGACCAGTTTGCAGCACTCCACAACCAGTTTGAACCACTTCGGAACCAGTTTACACCACCCCTCAATGAGTTCCCACCACTCCGCAACCAGTTCGCTCCACTCCGCAACAAGTTCACACCACTCCGCAACCAGTTTGCACCAATCCGCAACCAGTTCACACCACTCCAAAACCAGTTCGCACCACTCCGCAACCAGTTCACACCACTCCGCAACCGATTCGCATCACTCTGCAACCCGTTCGCACCACTCCGCAACCAGTTCACACAACCCTGCAACCAGTTTGCATCACTCCGCAACCGGTTTGCACCACTCCGCAACCAGCTCCTACCACCCCGCAACCAGTTCGCACCACTCTGCAACCGGTTCGCACCACTCCGCAACCAGTTCGCACCACTCTGCAACCAGTTCGCCCCACACTTCAACCAGTTTGCACCACTCCGCAACCAGTTCGCACAACTCCGAAACGAGTTTGCACCTCTCCGCATCCAGTTTGCACCACACTACGACATGTTTGCACCACTCCGCAACTAGTTCGTACCACTGCGCAACCAGTTTGCACCGTTTGGCAACCAGTTCGCACCACTCCGCAGCCAGTTCGTACCACTTCGCAACTAGTTGGCACCATTCCGCAACCAGTTTGCACCACTCCACAACGAGCTTGCACCACTCCGCAACCAGTTTACATCACTCCGCAACCAGTTCACACCACTCCGCAATCTGTTCGCACCACTCTGCAACCAGTTTGCACCACTCCGCAACCAGTTCGCACCACTCCGCAACCAGTTCGCACCACTCCACAACCAGTTTGAACCACTCCGCAACCAGTTCACACCACTCTGCAACCAGATCGTACCACTCCGCACTCCGTTCCCACCACTCTGCAAGCAGCTCGCAACACTCCGCAGCCAGTTCGCACCACTCCACAACCAGTTCGGACCAATCCGCAACCAGTTTGCACCACTCCGCAACCAGTTTGCAGCACTCCACAACCAGTTCGCACCACTGCGCAACCAGTTCGCACCACTCCTCAACGAGTTTCCACCACTCCACAACCAGTTCGCACCACTCCGCACCAAGTTCACACCACTCCGCAACCAGTTCGCAACAAACCGCAACCAGTTCGCACCACTCCGAAACCAGTTCGCACCAATCCGCAACCAGCTCACACCACTCGGCAACCAATTGGCATCACTCCACACACCGTTCGCACCACTCCGCAACCAGTTCACACCACCCTGCAACCAGTTCGCATCACTCCGCAACCAGTTCGCACCATCTGCAACCAGCTCGTACCAGCCCGGAACCAGTTTGCACCAATCTGCAACCAGTTCGCACCACTCTGCAACCAGTTCCCACCACTCTGCAACCAGTTCGCCCCACACGGCAACCAGTTTGCACCACTCAGCAACCAGTTTGCATCACTCTGCAACCAGTTCGTACCACTCCGTAACCAGTTTGCACCACTAGGCACCCAGTTTGCACCAGTCCACAACCAGTTTCCACCACTCTGCAACCTGATCGCACCAATCCGCAACCAGTTCGCACCACTGCGCAACCCGTTCGCTACACTCCGCAACCAGCTCGCACCACTCCGCCACCAATTCGGAACACTTCGCAACCAGTTGGCACCGCTCCGCAACCAGTTCGCACCACTCTGCAACCAGCTCGCACCACTCTGCAACCAGTTTGCATCACTCTGCAACCAGTTCAAACCACTCCGCAACCAGTTCGCACCACTCTGCAACCAACTTGCACCTCTCCGCAACCAGTTTGAACCACTCTGCAACCAGATTGGACCACTCCGTAATCAATTTGCACCACTCTGCAAGCAGTTTGCACCACTCCGCAGCCAGTTCGTACCACTCGCGACCTGTTCCCACCACTCCGCAACTAGTTTGCACCACTCCGCAACCAGTTTGCACCAATCTGCAACCAGTTTGCACCACTCCGCAACCAGTTTGAAGCACTCTACAACCAGTTCGCACCACTCCGCAACCAGTTTGCACCACTCCGCAGCCAGTTCGTACCACTCGCGACCTGTTCCCACCACTCCGCAACTAGTTTGCACCACTCCGCAACCAGTTTGCACCAATCTGCAACCAGTTTGCACCACTCCGCAACCAGTTTGAAGCACTCTACAACCAGTTCCCACCACTCCAAACCAGTTTGCACCACTCCGCAACAAGTTCACACCACTCCGCAACCAGTTCGCACCAATCCACAACCAGTTCGCACCACTCCAGACCAGTTCGCACCACTCCGCAACCAGAACGCGTCACTCCGCAACATATTTGCACCACTCCTCGACCAGATCACACCACTCCGCAACCAGTTGGCCCCACTCTGCAAGCAGATCGCACCACTCCGCAACCAGCTTGCACCACTTTGCGACCAGCTCACACCACTCCGCAACCAATTGGCATCACTCCGCAACCAAATCGCACCACTCCGCAACCAGTTCGCACCACACCGCAACCAGTTTGCACAACTCCGCAACCAGTTTGCACCACTCTGCATTCTGTTCACACCACTCCGCAACCAGTTCGCACCACTGTGCAACCCGTTCGCACCACACCGCAACCAGTTCGCACCACTTTGCAACCAGTTGGCACCAGTCCGCAACCAGTTCGCACCACTCCGCATCCAGTTCGCACCACTCCGCAACCAATTCGCACCACTCCGCAACCAGTTTGCACCACTCTGCAACCAGTTCACACCACTCCGCAACCAGCTCGCACCACTCCGTAACCAGCTCACAGCACTCCGCAACCAATTCGCACCACTCCGCAACCAGTTCCCACAACTCCGCAACAAGTTCGCACCACTCAGCAGCCAGTTTGCACCCGACCGCGACCAGTTCGCATTACTCCGAAACCAGTTCGCACCACTCCGCAACCAGTTCGCACCACTCTGCAACCGGATGGCACCACTTCGCAACCAGTTTGCACCATTGTGCCACTTGTTCGCATAACTCTGCAACCAGTCCTTACCACTCACAACCCAGTTTGCACCACTCTGCAACCAGTTTGCACCACTCCGCAACCAGTTCGAACCACTCCGCAACCAATTCGCACCACTCTGCAACCAGTTCGCACCACTCCGCAACCAGTTCGCACCACTCCGCAACCAGCTTGCAGCACTTCGCAACCTGTTCGCACCACTCTGCAAGCGGTTCGCACCTCTCTGCAACCGGTTCGCACCATTCCGCAACCAGTTTGCACCGCTCTGCAACCAGTTCGCACCACTGTGCAACCAGTTTGCATCACTCCGCAACCAGTTTGCACCACTCCGCAACCAGTTCGCACCACTCCGCAACCAGTTCGCACCACTCCGCAACCAGTTCGCACCACTCCGCAACCAGTTCGCACCACTC
>SZWC01005371.1:0-52155 GCA_023375785.1 Penium margaritaceum | reverse complement strand
TCCGCACCACTCCGCAACCAGTTCGCACCACTCCGCAACCAGTTCGCACCACTCCGCAACCAGTTCGCACCACTCCGCAACCAGTTCGCACCACTCTGCAACCAGTTCGCACCACTCTGCAACCAGTTCGCACCACTCTGCAACCAGTTTACACTACTCCGCAACCAGTTCGCACTACTCCGCAACCAGTTCGCACCACTCCACAACCAGTTCGCACCATTCTGCAACTAGTTTGCACCACTCCGAAACAGTTCGCACCACTCCGCAGCCAGTTCGCGCCACTCCGGGACCGATTCTCACAATTCCGCGACTAGTTTGCCCCACTCTGCAACCAGTTTGCACCACTCCGTAACCAGTTTGTACCACTCCGAACCCAGTTCGCACCACTCCGCACCCACTTTGCACCAATCCGCAACCAATTTGCACCACTCCCCAACCAGTTTGCATCACTCCACAACCAGTTCGCACAACTCCGCAACCAGTTCGCACCACTTTGCAACCGGTTCGCACCTCCCTGCAAACGGTGCGCTCCACTCCCCAACCAGTTCACACCACTCCGCAACGAGTTCGCACCATTCCGCAACCAGTTCGCACCACTGCACAACATGTTCGCACCACTCGGCAACCAGTTCGCACCACTCGGCAACCAGTTGGCACCACTCCGCAACCAGTTCGCACCACTCCCCAACAAGTCTGCACCATCCTGCAACCAGTTTGCACCACTGTGCAACCAGTTCGCAACACACCGCAACCAATTTGCACCACTTTGCAACCAGTTTGCACAACCCCTCAACCCATCAGCACCACTCCGCAACCAGTGTGCACCACTCTGCAACCACTTTGCACAACTCCGCAACCACTTCGCACCACTCTGCAACCAGTTCACACAACTCCGCAACCAGTTCGCACCAATCCGCAACCAGTTTGCACCACTCGGCATCCAGGTGGCACCACTCTGCAACCGGTTCGCACCGTTCCCCAACCGGTTCGCACCACTCCGCAACCATTTCGCACCACTATGCAACTACTTCCCACCACAACGCAACCAGTTTGCACCATTCCGCAACCAGTTCGCACCACTCCGCAACAAGTTCGCACAATTCCGCAACCAGTTCGCACCACTCGGCAACCAGTCCGAACAACTCCGCAAAGTGTTTGCACGACTCCGCAACCAGTTCGCACCACTCCGCAACCAGTTTGTACCACTCCGCAACCGGTTCGCACCGTTTCCCAACCGGTTCGCACCACTCCGCAACCAGTTCGCACCACACCGCAACTACTTCCCACCACTCCGCAACCAGTTCGCACCACTTCGCAACCAGTTCGCACCACTTCGCAACCAGTTCGCACCACTTCGCAACCAGTTCGCACCACTTCGCAACCAGTTCGCACCACTTCGCAACCAGTTCGCACCACTTCGCAACCAGTTCGCACCACTTCGCAACCAGTTCGCACCACTTCGCAACCAGTTCGCACCACTTCGCAACCAGTTCGCACCACTTCGCAACCAGTTCGCACCACTTCGCAACCAGTTCGCACCACTTCGCAACCAGTTCGCACCACTTCGCAACCAGTTCGCACCACTTCGCAACCAGTTCGCACCACTTCGCAACCAGTTCGCACCACTTCGCAACCAGTTCGCACCACTTCGCAACCAGTTCGCACCACTTCGCAACCAGTTCGCACCACTTCGCAACCAGTTCGCACCACTTCGCAACCAGTTCGCACCACTTCGCAACCAGTTCGCACCACTTCGCAACCAGTTCGCACCACTTCGCAACCAGTTCGCACCACTTCGCAACCAGTTCGCACCACTTCGCAACCAGTTCGCACCACTTCGCAACCAGTTCGCACCACCTCGCAACTAGTTCGTACTACTCCGCACCCAGTTCCCACCACTCCGCAACCAGTTTGCTCCACTCCGCAACTAGTTCACACCACTCCGCAACCAGTTCGCACCACTCCGCAACCAGTTTGCACAACTCCTCAGCCAGTTCCCACCACTCTGCAACCAGTTTGCATTGCTCTGCAACCAGTTCGAACCACTTTGCAACCAGTTCGGATCACTCCAAAACCAGTTCGCACCACTACTCAACCAGTCCGCACCACTCCGCAACCTGCTTGCACCACTCCCCAACCAGTTCGCACCACTCCACAACCAGTTGGCACCACTTCGCAACCAGTTTGCACCACTGCAAAACCAGTTTGCACCACTCCGCAACCAATTCGCACCACTCCGCAACCAGTTCGCACCAATCCACAACCAGTTTGCACAACTTCTCAGCCCGTTCACACCACTCCTCAACCCGTTCGCACCACTCCTCAACCAGTTTGCACCGCTCCGCAACCAGTTCGCACCACTGTGCAACCAGTTTGCACCACTCTACAACCGGTTCGAACCAATCCGCAACCAGTTTGCACAACTCCGCAACCAGTTAGCACCACTCCGCAACTAGTTCCCACCATTCCGCAACCAGTTCACACCACTGCGCAACCAGTTTGCACCACTCTGCAACCAGTTTGCACCACTCCGCAACCAGTTCGTACCACTCCGCAACAAGTTCGCACCACTTTGAAACCAATTTTCACCACTTCGCAACCAGTTTGCACCACTCCACAACCAGTTTGCACCACTTCGCAACTATTCTGCACCACTCCGCAACCAGTTCGCACCACTCCGCAACCAGTTCGCACCACTCCGCAGCCAGTTCGCACCGCTTCTGAACCAGTTCGCACAACCCCACAACCCTTTTGCACCACTCCGCAACCACTTTACACCACTCCTCAACCAGTTTGCATCACTCCCCAACCAGTTCGCACCACTCCGCAACCAGTTAACACCACTCCGCAACCAGATAGCACCACTCCGCAACCAGGTCACACCACTCCGCAACCAGTTCGCACCACTCTGAAACCAGGTCACACCACTCCGCAACCAGTTTGCACCACTCTGCAACCAGGTCACACCACTCTGTAACTAGTGTGCACCAGTCTGCAACCGGTTCGCACAACTCCGCAACCAGTTTGCACCACTCCGCAACGAGTTTGCACAGCTCCGCAGCCAGTTTGCACCACTCCGGGACCAGTTTGCACTACTCCGCAACTAGTTCGCACCAATCCGAAACCAGTCTGCACCAATCTGTAACCAGTTTGCACAACTCCGCAACAAGTTCGCACCACACCGCAACCAGTTCAAACCACTCCCCAACCAGTTTGCACCACTTCGCAACCAGTTCGCACCACTCAACCAGTTGGCACCAATCGTAACCAGTTTGCACCACTCCGCAACCAGTTTGCACCACTCCGCAACCAGTTTGTACCGCTCCGCAACCAATTCCCACCAGTCTGCAATCAGTTCGCTCCACTTTGCAACCGGTTCGCACCACTCGGCAACCAGTTCACACCGCTCCACAACCAGTTTGCACCACTCCGCAACCATTTCGCACCCCTCCGCAACCAGTTCGGACCACTCCGCAACCAGTTCGCACCACTCTGTAACCAGTTCACTCAACTCCGCAACCAATCTGCACCACTCCGCAACCAGTTCGGACTACTCCGCAACCAGTTCGCATCACTACGAAACCCTTTCGCACCACTCCGCAACTAGTTCGCACCACTCGGCAACCAGTTCACACCGCTCCACAACCAGTTTGCACCACTCCGCAACCATTTCGCACCCCTCCGCAACCAGTTCGGACCACTCCGCAACCAGTTCGCACCACTCTGTAACCAGTTCACTCAACTCCGCAACCAATCTGCACCACTCCGCAACCAGTTCGGACTAGTCCGCAACCATTTCGCATCACTCCGCAACCAGTTCGCATCACTACTAAACCCTTTCGCACCACTCCGCAACTAGTTCGCACCACTCGGCAACCAGTTTGCACGACTCCGCAACCAGTTTGCACCACTCTGCAACCAGTTTGCACCACTCCTCAACCAGTTTGCATCACTCTGCAACCCTTTCGCACCATTCCGCAGCCAGTTCGCACCACTCCTCAACCTGTTCGCCTCATTTCGCAACCAGTCCGCACCACTCCGCAACCAGATCGCACCACTCCGCAACCAATTCGCACCACTCCACAACCAGATCGCACCACTCCCCAACCAGTTTGAACCACTCCGCAAGCAGTTCTCACCACTCCGCAACCGGTTCGCACCACTCCGCAACCAGTTTGCACCACTCCGCAACCAGTTTGCACCACTCCGTAACCAGTTCGCACCACTCCACAACCAGTTTGCACCCCTTGCAACCAGTTCGCACCACTCCCCAGCCAGTTCGCACCACTCCGGGACCCGTTCGCACGACACCGCAACTAGTTAGCACCACTTCGCAACCAGTTTGCAGCACTCCGCAACCAGTTTGCACCACTCCACAACCAGTTTGCACCAACCCGCAACCAGTTTGTACCAATCCGCAAGCAGTTTGCACTACTCCGCAACCAGTTCGCACCACTCCGCAACCAGTTTGAACCATTATGCAACCAGTTCACACCACTCCCCAACCAGTTCGCACCACTCCTCAACCAATTTGCACCACTCTTTAACCAGTTCACACCACTCTGCAACCAGTTTGCACCACTCCGCAACCCGTTCGCACCACTCCGCAACTAGTTCGTACCACATCTCAACCAGTTTGCACCACTCCGCAGCCACTTCGCAACCAGTTGCCACCACTTCGCAACCAGTTTGCACCACTCCGCAACCAGTTTGCAGCACTCCGCAACTATTCAGCACCACTCCGCAACCAGTTCGCACCACTCCGCAACCAGTTCGCACCACTCCGCAACCCGTTCCCACCACTGTCAACACGTTTGTACCACATCTCAACCAGTGAACACCACTCTGCAGCCAGTTCACACCACTCCGCAACCAGTTTATACCACTCAGCAACTAGTGCGCACCACTCCGCAACCAGTTCGCACCACTCCGTAACCAGTTCACACCACTCGCAACCAGTTCACACCACTCCACCACCAGTTCCAACCACTGTGCAACCAGTTCCCACCACTCCGCAACCAGTTTGCACCACTTTGCAACCAGTCGCACAACTCCGCAACCAATCCGCACCACTCCCCAACCAGTTCGCACCACTCCCCAACCAGTTCGCACCACTCCGCAGCCAGATCGCACCATTCCTCAACCAGTTCGTACCACCCCGCAACCCTTTTGCACCACTCCGGAACCACTTCGCACCACTCCTGAACCAGCTTGCACCACTCCCCAACCAGTTCGCACCACTCCGCAACCAGTTAACACCACTCCGCAACCAAGTCGCACCACTCCGCAACCAGGTCACACCAGTCCGCAACCAGTTCGCACCACTCCACAACCAGTTCGCACCACTCCGTAACCAGTTCGCACCACTCCGCAACCAGTTCGCACCACTCTGCAACCAGTTCACACCATTCCGCAGCCAGTTCGCACCACTCCGCAACCAGTTCACACCACTCCGCAACCAGTTCGGACCACTCCGCAACCAGTTCGCACCACTCTGCAACCAGTTCACACCATTCCGCAGCCAGTTCGCACCACTCCGCAACCAGTTCACACCACTCCGCAACCAAGTCGCACCACTCCGCAACCAGGTCACACCAGTCCGCAACCAGTTCGCACCACTCCGCAACCAATTTGCACCACTCCGAAACCAGTTTGCACCACTCTGAAACTAGTTCGCACCACTCCGCAACCAGTTCGCACCACTCCGCAACCAGTTCGCACCACTCCGCAACCAGTTCACACCAATCCGCAACCAGTTCGGACCACTCCGCAACCAGTTCACACCACTCTGCAACCAGTTTGCACCACTGTGCAACCAGTTTGCAACACTCTGCAGCCTGTTTGCACCACTTCGGCACCAGTTCGCACCGCTCCGCAACTTTTTCGCACCACTCCGCAACAAGTCTGCACCCCTCCGCAACCAGTTTGCACCACTCCGCAACCAGTTCTCACCACTTAAAGACCATTTCGCACCAATCCGTAACCAGTTAGCACAACTGCGCAACCAGTTTGCACCACTCCGCAACCAGTTCAGACCACTCCGCAACCAGTTCGCACCACTCTTCAACCAGTTTGCACCACTCCTAAACAAGTTGGCACCAATCGTAACGAGTTCGCACAACTCCTTAACCAGTTAGCACCACTCCACAACCAGTTTGAACCAGTAACCAGTATGCACAACTCCTCAAGCAGTTTGTACCACTCCGAAACCACTTCCCACCACTTTGCAACCAGTTCGCACCACTTTGCAACCGGTCCGCACCACTCAGCAACCATTTCGCACCGCTCTGTAACCAGCTTGCACCACTCCGCAGCCATTTTTTACGACACCCCAACCAGGTGGGACCACTCCGCAACCAGTTCGCACCAATCTGCAACCGGTTTGCTGAACCGGGCAACCAATCCGCCCACTCCGAAACCAGTTTGCACCACTCCGCAACCAGTTCACACCAATCCATAACCAGTTCGCATCACTCTTCAACCCTTTTGCACCACTTCGATCCCAGTTCGCACCACTCCGCAACCAGTTTGCACCACTCCACAACCAGTTTGTACCACTCATCAACTAGTTTGCATCACTCCGCAACCCTTTCGCACCACTGCGCAACTAGTTCGTACCACTCCTCAACCAGTTCGCACCACTCTGCAACCAGTTCGCACCACTCCGCAACCAATTCGCACCACTCTGCAGCCAGTTCACACCACTCCGCAACCCGTTTGCACAACTCCGCAACCAGTTCGCACCACTCCTCAACCAGTTTGCACCACTCCCCAACCAGTTGGCACCACTCCGCAACCAGTTAACACCACTCCGCAACCAGGTCGCACCACTCCGCAACCAGGTCACACCACTCGGTAACCAGTTCCAACCACTCCACAACCAGTTCGCACCACTCCAAAACCAGTTCGCACCACTCCACAACCAGTTCCCACCACTCCGTAACCAGTTCGCACCCCTTCGCAACCATCTCGCACCACTCCGCAACCAGTCTGCTCAACTCCGCAACCAGTTCGCACCAGTCCGCAACATGTTTGCACCACTCTAGAAACCAGATCGCACCACTCCGCAACGAGTTTGCACGACTCCGCAACCAGTTCGCACCACTCCGCAACCAGTTCGCACCACTCCGCAACCAGTTCGCACCACCCCGCAACCAGTTCGCACCACTCCGCAACCAGTTCGCACCACTCCGCAACCAGTTCGCACCACTCTGCAACCAGTTCGCACCACTCTGTAACCAGTTCGCACCACTCTGTAACCAAATCGCACCAGTCCGCAACCGGTTCACACAACTCCGCAACCAGTTTGCATTTCTCCGCAACAAGTTCGCACCACTCCGCAGCCAGTTTACATCACTCCGGGACCAGTTTGCACCACTGCGCAACTAGTTCGCACCACTCCGCAACCAGTTTGCACCACTCCGCAACCAGTTTGCACCATTCAAAAACCAGTTCGCACCAATCCGTCACCAGTTCGCACAACTCCGCAACCAGTTCACACCACTCCGCAACCAGTTCAAACCACTCCTCAACCATCTGGAACCAATCGTAACCAGTTGGCACAACTCCGCAACCAGTTCGCACCACTCCGCAACCAGTTCGAACCACTCCGCTACCACTTTGCACCACTCCGCAACCAGTTTGCACAACTCCTCAACCAGTTTGTACCACTCCGCAACCAATTCCCACCACTTTGCAACCGGTTCGCACCACTCAACAACCAGTTCGCACCGCTCTGTAACCAGTTTACACCACTCTGCAGCCATTTCGCACCACTCCGCAACCAGTCTGGACCACTCCGCAACCAGTTCGGACCACTCTGCAACCAGTTCGCAAAACTCCGCAACCAATCTGCACCACTCCGCAACCAGTTCGCACCACTCCGCAACCAGTTCGCACCACACCGCAACCTGTTCGCATCACTCCTCAGCACTTTCGCACCACTCCGCAACCAGTTCACACCACTCCGCAACCAGTTTGCAGCACTTGCAACCAGTTCGCACCACTCCGCAACCAGTTCGCACCACACCGCAACCTGTTCGCATCACTCCTCAGCACTTTCGCACCACTCCGCAACCAGTTCACACCACTCCGCAACCAGTTTGCAGCACTTGCAACCAGTTCGCACCACTCCGCAGCCAGTTCACACCACTCCGGGACCCATTTGCACCACACCGCAACTAGTTCGCACCACTTTGAAACCAGTTTGCACCGCTCCGCAAGCAGTTGCACCACTCCACAACCAGCTCGCACCAATCCGCAACCAGTTCGCACCAATCCGCAAGCAGTTCGCACTATTCCGCAACCAGTTCGCACCACTCCGCAACCAGTTTGAACCAATTCGTAACCAGTTCGCACCCCTCCGCAACCATCTCGCACCACTCCGCAACCAGTCTGCATAACTTCGCAACCAGTTCGCACCACTCCGCAACCAGTTTGCACCACTCTGGAAACCAGTTCGCACTACTCTGCAATGCGTTTGCACGACTCCTCAACCAGTTCGCACCACTCCGCAGCCAGTTTGCACCACTCCACAACCAGTTCACATCAATCCGCAACCAGTTCGCACCACTCCGCAACCGATTCGCACCAATCCGCAGCCAGTTCACACAACTCTGCAACCAGTTTGCACAAATCCGCAACCCGTTCGCAACACTCCGCAACCCGTTCACACCACTCTGCAACCAGTTCCCACCACTTTGCAACCAGTTCGCACCACTCTGCAACCAGTTCCCACCACTTTGTAACCAGTTCGCACCACTCTATAACCAGTTCGCACCAGTCCGCAACCGGTTCGCACAACTCTGCAACCAGTTTGCATCACTCCGCAACTAGTTCGCACCACTCCGCAGCCAGTTTGCACCACTCCGGGACCAGTTTGCACCACTCCGCAACTAGTTCGCACCACTCCGCAACCAGTTTGCACCACTCTGCAACCAGTTTGATACACTCAAAAACCAGTTCGCACCAATCCGTAACAAGTTCGCACAACTCCGCAACCAGTTCACACCACTCCGAAACCAGTTCAAAACACTCCGCAACCAGTTCGCACCACTCCGCAACCAGTTCGCACCACTCCTCAACCAGCTGGCACCAATCGTAACCAGTTGGCACAACTCCACAACCAGTTCCCACCACTCCAAACCAGTTCGAACCACTCGGCAACCAGTTTGCACCACTCCGCAACCAATTCCCACCACTCTGCAACCAGTTTGCACCACTTTGCAACCGGTTCGCACCACTCAGTAACCAGTTCGCACCGCTCCGCAGCCAGTTTACACCACTCCGCAACCAGTTAACACCACTCCGCAACCAGGTCGCACCACTCCGCAACCAGGTCACACCACTCTGCAACCAGTTCGCACCACTCCGGAACCAGTTCGCACCACTCCGCGACCAGTTCGCACCACTCCGGAACCAGTTCGCACCACTCCGCGACCAGTTCGCACCACTCCGGAACCAGTTCGCACCACTCCGCGACCAGTTCGCACCACTCCGGAACCAGTTCGCACCACTCCGCGACCAGTTCGCACCACTCCGGAACCAGTTCGCACCACTCCGCGACCAGTTCGCACCACTCCGGAACCAGTTCGCACCACTCCGCGACCAGTTCGCACCACTCCGGAACCAGTTCGCACCACTCCGCGACCAGTTCGCACCACTCCGGAACCAGTTCGCACCACTCCGCGACCAGTTCGCACCACTCCGGAACCAGTTCGCACCACTCCGCGACCAGTTCGCACCACTCCGGAACCAGTTCGCACCACTCCGCGACCAGTTCGCACCACTCCGGAACCAGTTCGCACCACTCCGCGACCAGTTCGCACCACTCCGGAACCAGTTCGCACCACTCCGCGACCAGTTCGCACCACTCTGCAACCAGCTCGCACCACCCCGCAACCAGTTGGCACCACTCTGCAACCAGTTGGCTCAACTCCGCAACCAATCTGCACCACCCCGCAACCAGTTCGCACCACTCCGCAACCAGTTCGCACCACTCCGCAACCAGTTCGCACCACTCCGCAACCAGTTTGCACCACTCCGCAACCAGTTCGCACCACTCCGCAACCAGTTTGCACCAATCTACAACCAGTTTGCACCACTCCTCAACCAATTTGCATCACTCCGCAACCCTTTCGCACCACTCCGCAACCAGTTCTCACCACTCCTCAACCAGTTCGCACCACTCCGCAACCATTTCGCACCAGTCCGCAACCAGTTCGCACCACTGTGCAACCAGTTCGCACCACTCCGCAACCAGTTGGAACCACTCCGCAACCAGTTTGCACCACTATGCAGCCAGTTGGCACAGCTCCGCGACCAGTTCGCACCACTCTGCAACTAGTTCCCACCACTTTGCAACCAGTTTGCACCAATCCGCAACCAGTTTGCACCACTCTGCAACCAATTCGCACCACTCCACAACCAGTTTGCACCATTCCACAACAAGTTTGCACAACTCCGCAACCAGTTCGCACCACTCCGCAACCAGTTCGCACCACTCCGCAACCATTTTGCACCACTCCACAACCAGTTTGCACCACTCCGCAACCAGTTCACACCAATCCGTAACCAGGGCACAACTCCCCAACCAGTTTGAACCACTCCGCAGCCAGTTCGAACCACTCCGCAAACAGTTTGCACCACTCCGCAACCAGTTCGCACCACTCCTCAACCAGTTCGTACTACTCCGCAACCAGTTCCCACCACTCTGCAACCAGTTTGCACCACTTTGCAACCGGTTCGCACCACTCCGCAACCATTTTGCACCACTCCGCAACCAGTTCCCACCACTTCGCAATCAGTTTGCATCACTCCACAACCAGTACGCACCACTCCACAACCAGTTGCACCAATCCGCAACCAGTTCGCACCAATCCGCAACCAGTTCGCACCACTCTGCAACCAGTTAGCATCACTCTGCAACCAGTTTGCACCACTCCGCAACCAGTTCCCACCACTCTGCAACCATTTCGCACCACTCCGCAACCTGTTCGGACCACTCGGCAACCAGTTCGCACCACTCTGCAACCAGTTCGGACAACTCCTTAACCAATCCGCATCACCCCACAACCAGTTCGCAACACTCCGCAACCAAGTTGTACCACTCTGCACCACTTCGCACCACTCCTCAACCAGTTCGCATCACTCCACAACCCTTTCGTACCACTCCGCAACCAGTTTGCACAAATCCGCAACCAGTCCGCACCACTCCGCAACCAGTTCGCACCACTCCCCAACCAGTTGGCACCGCTCGGCGACCAGTTGGCACCCTTCCACAACTAGTTCGCCTTAATCCGCAACCATTTTCCACTAATCCGCAACTAATTTGCACCACTCCACAACCAGTTCACACCACTCCGCAACCAGTTTGCGCCACTTCGCAACCAGTTCGTACAACTCCGCAACCAGTTCGCACCACTCCTCAACCAGTTCACACCACTCCGCAGCCTGTTTGCACCACTCCTCAACCAGTTTGCACCACTCTACAACCAGTTCGAACCACTCCGCAACCAGTTCGCACCACTCTGTTACCAGTTGGCACCACTTTGTAACCAGTTCGACCACTCCGCAACTAGTTTGCACTATGCAGTAACCAGTTCACACCACTCCGCAACCAGTTCCCACTACTCCGCAACCAGTTCACACCTCTCCGCAACCAGTTCGCACCACTCCGCAACCGGTTCGCACCACTCCGCAACCAGTTCGAAGCTTTCCAAAGCCAGTTTGCACTACTAAGCAACCAGTTCGCACGACTCCGCAACCAGTTTTCACCACTCGCAACCAGTTCACACCACTCCGCAGCCAGTTCGCACCACTCCGCAAGCAGTTTGCACGACTCCACAACCAGTTTGCACCAATCCGCATTTTGAACAAATCCGCAAGCAGTTCACACTACTCCACAACCAGTTCGCACCACTCCGCAACCAGTTCGAACCACTCCGCAACCAGTTCACACCACTCCGCAACCAGCTCGCACCACTCCGTTACCAGCTCGCACCACACCGAAACCCGTTCGCACCACTCCGCAACCAGTTCGTACCACATCTCAACCAGTTTGCACCAATCCGCAGCCACTTCGCAACCCGTTTTCACCACTTTGCAACCAGTTTGCACCACTTCGCAACCAGTTTGCACCACTCTGCAACTATTCTGCACCACTCCGCAACCAGTTCGCACCACTCCGCAACCAGTTCGCACCACTTTGCAACCCGTTCGCACCACTCCGCAACCAGTTTGCACCACTCTGCAACTATTCTGCACCACTCCGCAACCAGTTCGCACCACTCCGCAACCAGTTCGCACCACTTTGCAACCCGTTCGCACCACTCCGCAATGCGTTTGTACCATATCTCAACCAGTTCACACCACTCCACAGCCAGTTCACACCACTCCGCAACCAGTTTATACCACTCAGCAACCAGTTCGCACCACTCCGCAACCAGTTCGCACCACTCCGCAACCAGTTCACACCACTCCGCAACCAGTTCACACCACTCCACAACCAGTTCCAACCACTCCGCAACCAGTTCCCACCACCTCGCAACCAGTTTGCACCACTCTGCAACCAGTTCGCACAACTCTGCAACCAATCAGCTCCACTCCGGAACCAGATCGCACCACTCCCCAACCAGTTTGCACCACTCCGCAGCCAGTTTGCACCACTCCTCAACCAGTTCACACCACTCCGCAACCCTTTCGCACCACTCCGCAACCATTTCGCTCCACTCCTCAACCAGTTTGCACCACTCCCCAACTTGTTCGCACCTTTTTGCAACCAGTTAACACTACTCCGCAACCAGGTCGCACCACTCCGCAACCAGGTCACACCACTCCGCAACCAGTTCGCACCACTCCACAACCAGTTCGCACCACTCCACAACCAGTTCGCACCACTCCACAACCAGTTCGCACCACTCCGCAACCAGTTCGCACCACTCCACAACCAGTTCGCACCACTCCACAACCAGTTCGCACCACTCCACAACCAGTTCGCACCACACCGTAACCCGTTCGCACCCCTCCGCAACCATCTCGCACCACTCCGCAACCAGTTCGCACCACTCTGCAACCAGTTTGCACCACTCTGAAACCAGTTTGCACCACTCCGGAACCAGTTTGCACTACTCCGCAGCCAGTTTGCAACACTCCGCAACCAGTTTACACCACTCTGCAATCAGTTCGCACCACTCCGCAACCAATGCGCACCACTCCGCAGACAGTTCACACCACTCCGCAACCTGTTTGCACAACTCCGCAACCAGTTCGCACCACTCCGCAACCAGTTCACACCACATTGCAACCGGTTCGCACCAGTTTGCAACCAGTTCGCACCACTCCGAAACCAGATCCCACCACTCCGCAACCAGTTCACACCACTCTGTAACCAGTTCGCACCAGTCCGCAACCGATTTGCACAACTCCGCAACTAGTTTGCACCACTCTGCAACCAGATCGCACCACTCCGCTGCCAGTTTGCACCACTCCGCAACCAGTTCACACCTTTCCGCAACTAGGTCGCACCACTCCGCAACAAGTTTGCAGCTCTCCGCAACCAGTTTGCACCACTCCGCAACCAGTTCGCACCACTCAAAAACCAGTTCGGACCATTCCGTAACCAGTTTGCACAACTCCACAACCAGTTCGCACCACTCCGCAACCAGTTCAAACCAATCCCCAACCAGTTTGCACCACTCTGCTACCTGTTCGCACCACTCCTCAACCAGTTGGCACCAATCGTAACCAGTTCGCACAACTCCGCAACACGTTCGCACCACTCCGCAGCCAGTTTGCACAACTCCTCAACCAGTTAGTACCACTCCGCAACCAATTCCCACCTCTCTGCAACCAGTTCGCACCACTTTGTAACCGGTTCGCACCACTCAGCAACCAGTTCGCACCGCTCCGCAACAAGTTTGCACCACTCTGCAACCATTTCACACCACTCCGCAGCCAGTTTGGATGACTCCGCAACCAGTTCGCACCACTCTGCAACCAGTTCCCTCGACTCCGCAACCAATCCGCACCACTCCGCAACCAGTTCGCACCACTCCGCAACCAGTTCGCACCACTCCGCAACCAGTTTGCTCCACTCTGAAACCAGTTTACACCACTTCTCAACCAGTTCGCATCACTCCGCAACCCTTTCACACCACTCCGCAACCAGTTCGCACCCCTTCTCAACCAGTTCGCACCACTCTGCAACCAGTTCGCACCACTCCGCAACCAGTTCGCACAACTCCTCAACCAGTTAGTACCACACCGCAACCAATTCCCACCACTCTGCAACCAGTTCGCACCACTTTGTATCCGGTTCGCACCACTCAGCAACCAGTTCGCACCACTCCGCAACAAGTTTGCACCACTCTGCAGCCATTTCGCACCACTCCGCAACCAGTTTGGATGACTCCGCAACCTGTTCGCACCACTCTGCAACCAGTTCCCTCAACTCTGCAACCAATCCGCACCACTCCGCAACCAGTTCGCACCACTCCGCAACCAGTTCGCACCACACCCAAACCAGTTCGCATCACTCCTCAACCCTTTCGCACCACTCCTCAACCAGTTCGCACCACTCTGCAACCAGTTCGCACCACTTCGCAACCAGTTCGCACCTCTCCGCAACCAGTTCGCACCACTCCGCAACCGGTTCCCACCACTCTGCAACCAGTTCGCACCACTTCGCAACCAGTTCGCACCTCTCCGCAACCAGTTCGCACCACTCCGCAACCGGTTCCCACCACTCTGCAACCAGTTCGCACCACTTCGCAACCAGTTCGCACCTCTCCGCAACCAGTTCGCACCACTCCGCAACCGGTTCCCACCACTCTGCAACCAGTTCGCACCACTTCGCAACCAGTTCGCACCTCTCCGCAACCAGTTCGCACCACTCCGCAACCGGTTCCCACCACTCTGCAACCAGTTCGCACCACTTCGCAACCAGTTCGCACCTCTCCGCAACCAGTTCGCACCACTCCGCAACCGGTTCCCACCACTCTGCAACCAGTTCGCACCACTTCGCAACCAGTTCGCACCTCTCCGCAACCAGTTCGCACCACTCCGCAACCGGTTCCCACCACTCTGCAACCAGTTCGCACCACTTCGCAACCAGTTCGCACCTCTCCGCAACCAGTTCGCACCACTCCGCAACCGGTTCCCACCACTCTGCAACCAGTTCGCACCACTTCGCAACCAGTTCGCACCTCTCCGCAACCAGTTCGCACCACTCCGCAACCGGTTCCCACCACTCTGCAACCAGTTCGCACCACTTCGCAACCAGTTCGCACCTCTCCGCAACCAGTTCGCACCACTCCGCAACCGGTTCCCACCACTCTGCAACCAGTTCGCACCACTTCGCAACCAGTTCGCACCTCTCCGCAACCAGTTCGCACCACTCCGCAACCGGTTCCCACCACTCTGCAACCAGTTCGCACCACTTCGCAACCAGTTCGCACCTCTCCGCAACCAGTTCGCACCACTCCGCAACCGGTTCCCACCACTCTGCAACCAGTTCGCACCACTTCGCAACCAGTTCGCACCTCTCCGCAACCAGTTCGCACCACTCCGCAACCGGTTCCCACCACTCTGCAACCAGTTCGCACCACTTCGCAACCAGTTCGCACCTCTCCGCAACCAGTTCGCACCACTCCGCAACCGGTTCCCACCACTCTGCAACCAGTTCGCACCACTTCGCAACCAGTTCGCACCTCTCCGCAACCAGTTCGCACCACTCCGCAACCGGTTCCCACCACTCTGCAACCAGTTCGCACCACTTCGCAACCAGTTCGCACCTCTCCGCAACCAGTTCGCACCACTCCGCAACCGGTTCCCACCACTCTGCAACCAGTTCGCACCACTTCGCAACCAGTTCGCACCTCTCCGCAACCAGTTCGCACCACTCCGCAACCGGTTCCCACCACTCTGCAACCAGTTCGCACCACTTCGCAACCAGTTCGCACCTCTCCGCAACCAGTTCGCACCACTCCGCAACCGGTTCCCACCACTCTGCAACCAGTTCGCACCACTTCGCAACCAGTTCGCACCTCTCCGCAACCAGTTCGCACCACTCCGCAACCGGTTCCCACCACTCTGCAACCAGTTCGCACCACTTCGCAACCAGTTCGCACCTCTCCGCAACCAGTTCGCACCACTCCGCAACCGGTTCCCACCACTCTGCAACCAGTTCGCACCACTTCGCAACCAGTTCGCACCTCTCCGCAACCAGTTCGCACCACTCCGCAACCGGTTCCCACCACTCTGCAACCAGTTCGCACCACTTCGCAACCAGTTCGCACCTCTCCGCAACCAGTTCGCACCACTCCGCAACCGGTTCCCACCACTCTGCAACCAGTTCGCACCACTTCGCAACCAGTTCGCACCTCTCCGCAACCAGTTCGCACCACTCCGCAACCGGTTCCCACCACTCTGCAACCAGTTCGCACCACTTCGCAACCAGTTCGCACCTCTCCGCAACCAGTTCGCACCACTCCGCAACCGGTTCCCACCACTCTGCAACCAGTTCGCACCACTTCGCAACCAGTTCGCACCTCTCCGCAACCAGTTCGCACCACTCCGCAACCGGTTCCCACCACTCTGCAACCAGTTCGCACCACTTCGCAACCAGTTCGCACCTCTCCGCAACCAGTTCGCACCACTCCGCAACCGGTTCCCACCACTCTGCAACCAGTTCGCACCACTTCGCAACCAGTTCGCACCACTCAGCAACCAGTTCGCACCGCTTGGCAACCAGTTTGTACCACTCCGCAACCATTTTGCACCACTCTGCTTCCCGTTTGGACCACTCCGCAACCAGTTTGCACCACTCCACAACCAGTTCGCAGCACTCCGCAACCAGTTTGCACCACTCCGCAACCCATTTGCACCACTCTGCACCAGTTCGCACCACTCCTCAACCAGTTCGTACTACTCCGCAACCAGTTCCCACCACTCCGCAACCAGTTTGCACCACTCTGCAACCAGTTCGCAGGACTCCGCAACCAGTTCGCACCACTCTGAACCTGTTCGGACCACTCGGCAACCAGTTCGCACCACTCTGCAACCAGTTCGCACAACTCGTTAACCAGTCCGCACCACTCCGCAACCAGTTCGCATCACTCCGCAACGAGTTCGCATCACTCCTGAACGCTTTCGCACCACTCCTCAACCCTTTCGCACCACTCCTCAACCAGTTCCCACCACTCTGCGACCATTCAGAACCACTCCGCAACCTGATGGACCACTCGGCAACAACTTCGCACCACTCCTCATCCAGTTTGCACCACTCATCAGCCAGTTCGCACCACTCCGCAACCAGTTCGCACCACCTCGCAACCAGGCTCACCAACCCGCAACCAGTCCGCACCACTCCGCAACCAGTTTGCACCACTCCGCAACCCATTTGCACCACTCTGCACCAGTTCGCACCACTCCTCAACCAGTTCGCATCACTCCGCAACCCTTTCGCCGCTCTCGGAAACCAGTTTGCACCACTCCTCAACCAGTTTGCACAACTCCTCAACCAGTTCACACCACTCCGCAGCCAGTTCGCACCACTCCTCAACCAGTTTGCACCACTGTGCAACCAGTATGCACCACTCCGCAACCAGTTTGCACTACTCCGTAGCCAGTTGGCATCACTCAGTAACCGGTTCGCACCACTCTGCAACCCGTTCGCACAACTCCGCAACCAGTTCACACCACTCATCAACCAGTTGGCACCACTCCGCAACCAGTTTGCATCACTCCACAACCAGTTCCCACCACTCTGTAACCAGTTTGCACCACCCCGCAACCAGTTTGCACAACTGCGCAACCAGTTCGCACCACTCCGCAAGCAATTCGCACCACTCCACAACCAGTTTGCACCAGTCTGCAACAAGTTCGGACCACTCCGCAGCCAGTTCGCACCACTCCGCAACCAGTTCGCACCATTCCGCACCCAGTTTGGACCACTCGCAACCAGTTTGCACCACTCCACAGCCAGTTCGCACCACTCCGCAACCAGTTCGCACCATTCCGCACCCAGTTTGGACCACTCGCAACCAGTTTGCACCACTCCACAGCCAGTTCGCACCACTCCGGGACCCGTTCGCACCACACCGAAACTAGTTTGCACCACTTTGCAACCAGTTTTCACCACTCCGCACCCAGGTTGCACCACTTCACAACCAGTTCGCACCAATCAGCATCCAGTTCGCACCAATCCGCAAGCAATTTGCACTACTCCGCAACCAGTTCGCACCACTCCGCAACCAGTTCGAACCACTCCCCAACCAGTTCACACCACTCCGCAACCAGTTCGCACCACTCCTCAACCAGTTTGCACCACTCTGCAACCAGTTCGCACCACTCCGCAACCAGTTCGAGCCACTCCGCAACCCGTTCGCACCAGTCCGCAACCAGTTCGTAACACTCCGCAACCAGTTCGCACCCCTCCGCAACCAGTTCGAGCCGCTCCGCAACCCGTTCGCACCACTCCGCAGCCAGTTCGCACCCCTCCGCAACCAGTTCGAGCCGCTCCGCAACCCGTTCGCACCACTCCGCAGCCAGTTCGCACCCCTCCGCAACCAGTTCGAGCCGCTCCGCAACCCGTTCGCACCACTCCGCAGCCAGTTCGCACCCCTCCGCAACCAGTTCGAGCCGCTCCGCAACCCGTTCGCACCACTCCGCAGCCAGTTCGCACCCCTCCGCAACCAGTTCGAGCCGCTCCGCAACCCGTTCGCACCACTCCGCAGCCAGTTCGCACCCCTCCGCAACCAGTTCGAGCCGCTCCGCAACCCGTTCGCACCACTCCGCAGCCAGTTCGCACCCCTCCGCAACCAGTTCGAGCCGCTCCGCAACCCGTTCGCACCACTCCGCAGCCAGTTCGCACCCCTCCGCAACCAGTTCGAGCCGCTCCGCAACCCGTTCGCACCACTCCGCAGCCAGTTCGCACCCCTCCGCAACCAGTTCGAGCCGCTCCGCAACCCGTTCGCACCACTCCGCAGCCAGTTCGCACCCCTCCGCAACCAGTTCGAAAAACTCCGCAACTGGTTTGCACCACTTTGCAACCAGTTCGCACCACTCCGCAACCAGTTCGCACCACTCCACAACCAGTTCGCACCACTCCTCAACCAGTTTGCACCACTCCACAACCAGTTCGCACCATTGTGCAACTGGTTCGCACTACTCTGCAACCAGTTCGCACCACACCGCAACCAGTTCACACCACTCCGCAACCAGTTCGCACCACTCAACAACCAGTTTGCACCACTCCACAACCAGTTCGCACCACTCCGCAACCATTTCGAACTACTCCGCAACCAGTTTGCACCACTCCCCAACCAGTTTGCACCACTCCTCAACCACTTCGTACCACTCCGCAACCAGTTGCTACCACTCTGCAACCAGTTTGCACCACTTTGCAACCGGTTCGCACCACTCCCCAAACAGTTCGCAGAACTCCGCAACCAGCTCGAACCACTCTGCCACCATTTTGCACCAATCCCCAACCAGTTCGCACCACTCCTAAACCAGTTCGTACCACTCCGCAACCAGTTCACACCACTCTGCAACCAGTTCGCACCACTTTGCAACCGGTTCGCACCACTCCCCAACCAGTTCGCACCACTCCGCAACCAGTTCGCACCACTCTGCAACCAGTTTGCACCACTGCGCAACCAGTTTGCACCACTCCGCAATCAGTTTGCACCACTCCGCAACCAGTTCGCACCAATCCGCAACCAGTTCGCACTACTCTGCAACCAGTAAGCACAACTCCGCAACCAGTTCGCACCACACCGCAACCAGTTCGCACCACTCTGCAACCATTTCCGTCACTCCGCAACCAGTTCCGACCACTCCGCAACCAGTTCGCACCACTATGTAACCAGTTCGCACAACTACGCAACCAGTTGGTACCACTCCGCAACCAGTTCGCACCACTCTGCAACCATTTCCGTCACTCCGCAACCAGTTCCGACCACTCCGCAACCAGTTCGCACCACTATGTAACCAGTTCGCACAACTCCTTAACAAATCCGCACCACTCCACAACCAGTTTCCACCACTCCGCAACCAGTTCGCACCACTCCACAACCAGTTCACATCACTCCTCAACCCTTTTGCTCCACTCCTCAACCAGTTCGCACCACTACGCAACCAGTTTGCACCACTCCGCAAGCAGTTCACACCACTCTGCACCAGTTTGCACCTCTCCTCAACCAGTTCGCATCACTCCGCAACCTTTTCGCACCACTCCCAAACCAGTTTGCACCACTCCTCAACCATTTCGCACCACTCCGCAACCAGTTCGCATCACTTCGCAACCGGTTTGCACCACTCCGCGACCAGTTCGCACCTTTCGACTACTAGTTCACACCAATCCGCAACCAGTTGCACTTATCCGCAACCAGTTTGCACCACTACGCAACCAGTTCGCAGCACTCTGCAACCAGTTTGCACCACTCCCGAACCAGTTCGCATCACTTAAAAACCAGTTCGCACCAATCCGTAACCAGTTCGCACAACTTTGCAACCACTTCGCACCACTCCGCAACCAGTTCGAACCAGTCCGCAACCAGTTATCACCACTCCGAGCCAGTTTCCACCACTGCAGGACCAGTTTGCACCACTCCGCAACGAGCTTCCACCACTCCGCAACCAGTTTGCACCACTCCGCAACCAGCTCGCACCACTAAAAAACCAGTTTGCACCAATCCGTAACCAGTTTGCACAACTCCGCAATCAATTCGCACCACTCCGCAACCAGTTCCAACCACTCCGCAGCCAGTTCGCACCACTCTGCAACCAGTTCGCTCCACTCCGCAACCAGTTCGCACCACCCCTCAACCAGTTCATCCCACTCCGCAACCAGTTCCCACTTCTCTGCAACCGGTTCGCACCACTCGGCAACCGGTTCGCACCACTCCGCAACCCGTTTGCACCACTCCGCAACCAGTTTGCACCACTCCGCAACAAGTTCGAACCATTCCGGCACTGATTCGCACCACTCCGCAACTAGTTAAAACCACTCCACAACCAGTTTTCACCGCTCCGCAACCAGATTGCACCACTCCGCAACCTGTTTACACCACTCCGCAACCAGTTCGCACCAATCAGCAACCAGTTCACAAAACTCGGTAACCAGTTCGCACCACTCAGCAACCAGTTCAAACCACTCCGCAACCAGTTCGCACCACTCCACAATCCGTTCGCACCACTCCGCAGCCAGTTCGCACCACTTTGCAACCAGTTTCCACCACTCCGCAACCAGTTGACACCACTCCGTAACAAGTTCGCACCAGTCCGCAACCAGTTTTCATCACTCCGCAACCAGTTCGCACCACTCCGCAACAACTTCTCACCACTCCGCAACTAGTTCGCACCGCTCCGCAAGCAGTTTGCACCACTCTGCAACCAGCTCGCATCACTCTGTAACCAGTTCCCACCACTCAGCAACCAGTTCGGACCACTTTGCAACCAGTTCGCACCACTCCGCAACCAGTTTGGACCACTCTGCAACCAGTTCGCACCACTCCGCAACCAATTTGCATCACTCCGCAACCACTTTGCACCACTCCTTAACCAGTTTGCACCACTCCGCAACCAGATCACACAATTCCGCAACCAGTTCGCACCACTCTGCAACCAGTTCCCACCACTCCGCAGCCAGTTCGCACCACTCCGCGACCAGTTTGCACCACTCCGCAACCAGTTCGAACCACTCCGCAACCAGTTTGCACCAATCCCCAACCAGTTCGCACCACCCCTCAACCAGTTCGTACCACTCCGCAACCAGTTCCCACCACTCTGCAACCAGTTCGCACCACTTTGCGACCGGTTTGCACCACTCCGCAACCAGTTCGCTCCACTCGGCAACCAGTTTGCACCGCTTCGCAACCAGTTCGCACCACTCCGCAACTAGTTTGCACCACTCCACAACCAGTTCGCACCAATCGGCAACCAGTTCGCACCACTCTGCACCCAGTTCGCACCACTCCGCAACCAGTCCGCACCACACCGCAACCAGATCGCATCACTCTGCAACCATTTCCGACACTCCGCAACCAGTTCCGACCACTCCGCAACCAGTTTGCACCACTCTGCAACCAGTTCGCACAACTCCTTAACCAATCCGCACCATACCACAACCAGTTCGCACCACTCGGCAGCCAGTTCGCACCACTCCGCAACCAGTTCGCATCACTCCTCAAACCTTTCGCTCCACTCCTCAACCAGTTCGCACCGCTCCGCAACCAGTTCGCACCACTCCGCAACCAGATTACACCACTCTGCACTAATTTGCACCACTCCTCAACCAAATCGGATCACTCCGCAACCCTTTCGCACCAATCCCAAACCAGTTTGCACCACTCCTCAACCATTTGGCACCACTCCGCAACCAGTTCGCATCACTTCGCAACCAGTTTGCACCACTTCGCGACCAGTTCGCACCTTTCGACTAATAGTTCGCACCAATTTGCAACCAGTTTGCACTAATCCGCAACCAGTTTGCACCACTCCACAACCAGTTCGCAACACTCTGCAACCAGTTTGCACCTCTCCGCAACCAGTTTGCACAACTCCGCAACCAGTTTGCACCACTCCGCAATCAGTTCGCACCACTCCTCAACCAGTTCACACCATTCCGCAGCCAGTTCGCACCACTCCTCAACCAGTTTGCACCACTCGGCAACCAGTTCGCACCAATCCGCAACCAGTTCTCACCACTCCGTAACCAGTTGGCACCACTCCATAACCAGTTCGCACCACTCCGTAACCAGTTCGCACCACTCTGCAAGCAGTTCACACCACTCCGCAACCGGTTTGCACCACTCCACAACCAGTTCGCACCACTCCGCAACCAGTTCGCACCACTCCGCAACCAGTTCCCACCACTCTGAAACCAGTTTGCACCACTCGCAACCAGTTCGCACCACTCCGCAGCCAGTTCGCACCACTCCGGGACCCGTTTGCACCACACCGCAACTAGTTCGCAGCACTTCCCAACCAGTTTGCACCACTCTGCAACCAGTTTGCACCACTCCGCAACCAGCTCGCACGACTCCGCAACCAGTTCGCACCACTCCGCAACCAGCTCGCACCACTCCGCAACCAGTTCGCACCACTCTGCGACGAGTTCGCACCATTCCGAAACTAGTTCGCACCACTCCGCAACCAGTTTGCACCACTCCGCAACCAGTTCGCACCACTCCGTAACCAGTTGGCACCACTCCATAACCAGTTCGCACCACTCCGTAACCAGTTCGCACCACTCCGCAACCAGTTCGAACCACTCTGCAACCAGTCCACACCACTCCGCAACCAGTTCGCACCACTCCTCAACCAGTTTGCACCACTCTGCAACCAGTTCGCACCACTCCGCAACCAGTTCGCACCACTCCGCAACCCGTTCGCACCACTCCGCAGCCAGTTCGTACCACATCTCAACCAGTTCGCACCACTCCGCAACCAGTTTGCACCACTCCGCAACCAGTTTGCACAACTCTGAAACTAGCTCGCACCACTCAAAAATCTGTTTGCACTAATCCGTAACCAGATTGCACAACTCCACAACCAATTCGCACCACTCCGCAACCAGTTTGAACCAATCTGCAACCAGTTCACACCACTCTGCAACTAGTTCGCTCCACTCCGCAGCCAGTACGCACCACTCCTCAACCAGTTCATACAACTCCGCAACCAGTTCCCACTTCTCTGCAACTGGTTTGCACCACTCGGAAACCGGTTTGCACCACTCCGCAACCAGTTTGCACCACTCCGCAACCAGTTCGCAACACTCCTCAACCAGTTCGCACCACTGCGCAAGCAGTTTGTACCACTCTGCAACCAGTTCGCACCACTCCGCAACCAGTTTGCACCACTCCGCAACCAGTTGGGACCACTCCGCAACCAGTTCGCACCACTCTGCAACCAGTTTGCACCACTCTGCAACCAGTTTGTACCACTCCACAACCAGTTCGCACCACTCCACAACCAGTTTGCACCACTCCGCAACCAGTTTACACCACTCCGCAACCCGTTCGTACCACTCCGCAACCAGTTCACACCACTCCGCAACCAGTTTGCAACCCTCTGCAACAAGTTCGCACCACTCCGGAACCAGTTTTCACCACTTCGCAACCAGCTCGCACCAATCCGCATCCAGTTCGCACCACTCTGTAACCAGTTCGCAGCACTCCGCAAGCCGTTCGCACCACTCCGCAACCAGTTCCCATCACTGCGCAACCAGTTCGCACTTCTCAGCAACCAGTTCGGACCACTTCGCAACCAGTTCGCAGCACTCCGCAACCAGTTTGCACCACTCTGCAACCAGTTTGCACCACTCCGCAACCAGTTCGCACCAGTCCGCAACCAGTTTGCACCACTCCGCAACCAGTTCGCACCACTCTGCAACCAGTTCGCACCACTCTGCAACCAGTTTGCACCACTCCGCAACTAGTTAACACCACTCCGCAACCAGTTCGCACCAGTCCGCAACCAGTTTGCACCACTCCGCAACCAGTTCGCACCACTCTGCAACCAGTTCGCACCACTCTGCAACCAGTTTGCACCACTCCGCAACTAGTTAACACCACTCCACAATCAGTTTGCACCACTCCGCAACCAGATTGCTCCACTCCGCAACCAGTTTGCACCACTCCGCAACCACTTTGCAACAATCCACAACCAGTTTGCACAACTCCGCAAGCAGTTAGGACCTTTCCGCAACCAGATCCCACCACTCCGCAACCAGTTCGCACCACTCCGCAACAGTACACACCACTCCTCAACCAGGTCGCAGCACACCGCAGCCAGTTCGCACCACTTCGCAACCAGTTCACACAACTCCCCAACCAGTTCGCACTTCTCTGCAACCAGTTCACACCACTCCGCAACCACTTCGCACCACTCTGCAACCAGCTCGCACCACTCCGCAACTGGTTTGCACAACTCCGCAACCAGTTTACACCACTCCGCAGCCAGTTTGCACCACTCTGCAACGAGTTCGCACCACTCCGCAACCAGTTCGCACCACTCCGCAACCAGTTTGCAAGACTCTGCAACCAGTTTGCACCACTCCGCAACCAGTTTGCACCTCTCTGCAACCAGTTTGCACTACTCCACAAGCAGATTGCACCACTCCGCAACCAGTTGGCACCACTCCGCAGCCAGTTCGCACCACTCTGCAACCCGTTCGCACCACTCCGCAACCAGTTCGCAACCCTCTCCAACCAGTTCGCACCACTCGCAACCAGTTCGTACCACTTCGGAACCAGCTCGCACCACTCTTCAACCAGTTCGCACCACTCTGCAACCAGTTCGCACCACTCTGCAAGCAGTTCGCACCACGCAGCAACTAGTTCGCATCACTCTGCAACAAGTTCGCACCACTCCGCAACCAGTTCGAACCACTCCGCAACCAGTTCGCACCATTCCGCAACCAGTTTGCACCACTCTCTAACTAGTTTGCACCACTCCGCAACCAATTCGCACCACTCTGCAACCAGTTTGCACCACTCCGCAACTAGTTTGCACCACTCTAAAACCAGTTTGCACCACTCCGCAACCAGTTTGCACCAATCCCCAGCCGGTTCCCACCACTCCTCAACCAGTTCGTACCGCTCCGCAACCAGTTCCCACCTCTCTGCAACCAGTTCGCACCACTTTGCAACCGGTTCGCACCACTCTGCAACCAGTTCGCACCACTCCGCAACCAGTTCGCACCACTCCACAACCAGTTTGCACCACTCCGCAACCAGTTTGCACCACTCCGCAACCAGTTTGCACCACTCCACAACCAGTTCGCACCAATCCGCAACCAGTTTGCACCACTCCGCAACCAGTTTGCACCACTCCGCAACCAGTTTGCACCACTCCACAACCAGTTCGCACCAATCCGCAACCAGTTTGCACCACTCTGCAACCAGTCTGCACCACTCCGCAACCTGTCCGCACCACACTGCAACAAGTTTGCACCACTCTGCAACCATTTCCGTCACTCCGCAACCAGTTCCGACCACTCTGAAACCTGTTCGCACCACTCTGCAACCACTTCGCACAACTCCTTAACCAATCCGCACCACTCCACAACCAGTTCGCACCACTCGGCAGCCAGTTCGCACCACTCCGCAACCAGTTCGCATCACTCCTCAACCCTTTCGCTCCACTCCTCAACCAGTTTGCACCGCTCCGCAACCAGTTCGCACCACTCCGCAACCAGTTTACACCACTCTGCACCAGTTCGCTCCACTCTCCAACCAGCTCGTACCACTCCGCAACCGGTTTGCACCATTTGCAACTAGTTTGCACCACTCCGCAACCAGTTTGCACCACTCTGCAACTAGTTCGCACCAGTCTGCAACCTGTTTGCACCACTCCGCAACTAGTTTGCACCACTCTAAAACCAGTTTGCACCACTCTGCAACCAGTTTGCACCAATCCCCAACCGGTTCCCACCACTCCTCAACCAGTTCCTACCACTTCGCAACCAGTTCCCACCACTCGGCAACCAGTTCGCACCACTTTGCAACCGGTTCGCACCACTCTGCAACCAGTTCGCACCACTCTGCAACCAGTTCGCACCACTCCGCAACCAGTTCGCACCACTCCGCAACCAGTTTGCACCACTCCGCAACCAGTTCGCACCACTCTGCAACCAGTTCGCACCACTCCGCAACCAGTCCGCACCACACCGCAACCAGTTCGCACCACTCGGCAGCCAGTTCGCACCACTCCGCAACCAGTTCGCATCACTCCTCAACCCTTTCACTTCACTCCTCAACCAGTTTGCACCGCTCCGCAAGCAGTTCGCACCACTCCGCAACCAGTTTACACCAATCTGCACCAGTTCGCACCACTCCTCAACCAGTTCGCATCACTCTGCAACCCTTTCGCACCACTCCCAAACCAGTTTCCACCAGTCCTCAACCATTTCGCACCACTCCGCAACCAGTTCGCATCACTTCGCAACCAGTTTGCACCACTCCGCGACCAGTTCACACCTTTTCGTCTACTAGTTCGCACCAATCCACAACCAGTTTGCACTAATCCGCAACCAGTTTGCACCACTCCGCAACCAGTTCGCAGCACTCTGCAACCAGTTTGCACCACTCCGCAACCAGTTCGCACAACTCCGGAACCAGTTTGCACCACTCCGCAACCAGTTTGCATCACTCCTCAACCAGTTCACACCACTCCACAGCCAGTTCGCACCACTCCTCAACCAGTTTGCACCACTCGGCAACCAGTTCGCACCAATCCACAACCAGTTCTCACCACTCCGTAACCAGTTGGCAGCACTCCATAACCAGTTCGCACCACTCCGCAACTAGTTTGCCCCACGCAGTAACCAGTTCGCACCACTTTCCAACCAGTTCGCACCACTTTGCAGCCAGTTCGCACCACTCCCCAACCAGTTCGCACCACTCCGCAACTAGTTTGCCCCACGCAGTAACCAGTTCGCACCACTTTCCAACCAGTTCGCACCACTTTGCAGCCAGTTCGCACCACTCCCCAACCAGTTCGCACCACTCCGCAACCAGTTTGCACCACTCCGCAACCAGTTCCCATCACTCCGTAACCAGTTCGCACCACTCCGTAACCAGTTCACACCACTGCGCAACAAGTTCGTACCACTCCCCAAGCAGTTCGCACCACTCCGCAACCGGTTCGCACCACTCCGCAACCAGTTCGCACCGCTCCGCAACCAGTTCAAACCGCTCCGCAACCAGTTCGCACCACTCTGAAACCAGTTTGCACCACTCGCAACCAGTTCGTAACACTCTGCAGCCAGTTCGCACCACTCCGGGACCCGTTCGCACCACACCGCAACTAGTTCGCACCACTTCCCCACCAGTTTGCACCACTCTGCAACCAGTTTGCACCACTCCACAACCAGTTCGCACCAATCCACAACAAGTACGCACCAATCCACAAGCAGTTTGCACTACTCTGCAACAAGTTGGCACCACTCCTCAACCAGTTTGCACCACTCTGCAACCAGTTGGCACCACTCCGCAACCAGTTCGCACCACTCCGCAACCCGTTCGCATCACTCCGCAGCCAGTTCGTACCACATCTCAACCAGGTTGCACCACTCCGCAACCAGTTTGCACCACTCTGCAACCAGTTTGCACCACTCTGCAACCAGCTCGCACCACTCAAAAACCAGTTTGCACCAATCCATAACCAGTTTGCACAACTCTGCAACCAATTCGCACCACTCCGCAACCAGTTTGAACCACTCTGCAGCCAGTTCGCACCACTCTGCAACCAGTTCGCTCCACTCCGCAACCAGGTCGCACCACTCCTCAACCAGTTCATACATCTCCGCAACCAGTTCCCCCATCTCTGCAACTGGTTCGCACCACTCGGCAACTGGTTCGCACCACTCCGCAACCAGTTCGCACCACTCCGCAGCCTGTTCGCACCACTCCGCAACCGGTTAGCACCACTCCTCAACCAGTTCGCACCACTGCGCAAGCAGTTCGTACCACGCTCCGACTAGTTCGCACCACTCTGCAACCAGTTTGCACCACTCCGCAACCAGTTTGCACCACTCCGCAACCAGTTTGCACCACTCCGCAACCAGTTTGCACCACTCCGCAACCAGTTTGCACCACTCCGCAACCAGTTTGCACCACTCCGCAACCAGTTTGCACCACTCCGCAACCAGTTTGCACCACTCCGCAACCAGTTTGCACCACTCCGCAACCAGTTTGCACCACTCCGCAACCAGTTTGCACCACTCCGCAACCAGTTTGCACCACTCCGCAACCAGTTTGCACCACTCCGCAACCAGTTCGGACCACTCCGCAACCAGTTCGCACCACTCCACAACCAGTTTGCACCACTCTGCAACCAGTTTGTACCACTTTGCAACCAGTTCGCACCACTCCACAACCAGTTCGCACCACTCCGCAACCAGTTTGCACCACTCCGCAACCCGTTTGCACCACTCCGCAACCAGTTCACACCACTCCGCAACCAGTTTGCAACCCTCTGCAACCAGTTCGCACCACTCCGCAACCAGTTCGCACCACTTCGCAACCAGCTCGCACCAATCCGCATCCGGTTCGCACCATTCTGTAACCCGTTCGCAGCACTCCGCAAGCCGTTCGCACCACTCAGCAACCAGTTCTCATCACTGCGCAACCAGTTTGCACCACTCAGCAACAAGTTCGGACCACTTTGCAACCAGTTCGCAGCACTTCGCAACCAGTTTGCACCACTCTCCAACCAGTTTGCACCACTCCGCAACCAGTTTGCACCACTCCGCAACCAGTTTGCACCACTCCGCAACAAGTTCACACCATTCCTCCACCGATTCGCACCACTCCGCAACTAGTTAACACCACTCCACAATCAGTTTCCACCACTCCGCAACCAGATTGCACCACTCCGGAACCAGTTCGCACCACTCCGCAACCACTTTGCACCAATCCACAACCAGTTTGCACAACTCCGCAAGCAGTTAGCACCACTCCGCAACCAGATCCCACAACTCCGCAACCAGTTTGCACCACTCCGCAACCAGTTCACACCACTCCTCAACCAGGTCGCAGCACCTTGCAGCCAGTTCGCACCACTTCGCAACCAGTTCACACAACTCCCCAACCAGTTCGCACCACTCTGCAACCAGTTCGCACCACTCCGCAACCAGTTCGCACCACTCCGCAACCAGTTCGCACCACTCCGCAACCAGTTCGCACCNTGTGGTATGGGTACATTGTATGGTTGTATGTTGTTTCACAATGGTGCAAAATTGAAAGGTTTTTTAGAGTTAACCTTTTTAGCACTTCGAATACACATGCTGGAAATGTACTTCAGATCTCTAATTTGCAAATCTCCACACACATGCGGCCAGGATGTGGCCAGAATCCCCAATCCAGGCTTCACCCACATCGATGTGGTCCATTGTGGCTACATCGATGTTCCGAGGTGGACATCGATGTACCGAGGTTCGAGGGATCAAGGTCAACACTGTCGGCAACCAGGTCACACTACCCCGCAACCAGTTTGCACGACTCTGCAACCAGTTTGCACCACTCCGCAACCAGTTTGCACCACTCCGCAAACAGTTCGCACCACTCCGCAACCAGTTTGTACCACTCCGCAACCAGTGCGCACCACTGCGCAACCAGTTTGCACCACATTGGTATCTGTTTGCACCACTCCACAACCAGTTTGCACCACTCTGCAACCAGTTTGCACCACTCCGCAACCAGTTCGCACCACTCCGTAACCAGTTCGCACCACTCCGTAACCAGTTCGCACCACTCCGTAACCAGTTCGCACCACTCCGTAACCAGTTCGCACCACTCCGTAACCAGTTCGCACCACTCCGTAACCAGTTCGCACCACTCCGTAACCAGTTCGCACCACTCCGTAACCAGTTCGCACCACTCCGTAACCAGTTCGCACCACTCCGTAACCAGTTCGCACCACTCCGTAACCAGTTCGCACCACTCCGTAACCAGTTCGCACCACTCCGTAACCAGTTCGCACCACTCCGTAACCAGTTCGCACCACTCCGTAACCAGTTCGCACCACTCCGTAACCAGTTCGCACCACTCCGTAACCAGTTCGCACCACTCCGTAACCAGTTCGCACCACTCCGTAACCAGTTCGCACCACTCCGTAACCAGTTCGCACCACTCCGTAACCAGTTCGCACCACTCCGTAACCAGTTCGCACCACTCCGTAACCAGTTCGCACCACTCCGTAACCAGTTCGCACCACTCCGTAACCAGTTCGCACCACTCCGTAACCAGTTCGCACCACTCCGTAACCAGTTCGCACCACTCCGTAACCAGTTCGCACCACTCCGTAACCAGTTCGCACCACTCCGTAACCAGTTCGCACCACTCCGTAACCAGTTCGCACCACTCCGTAACCAGTTCGCACCACTCCGTAACCAGTTCGCACCACTCCGTAACCAGTTCGCACCACTCCGTAACCAGTTCGCACCACTCCGTAACCAGTTCGCACCACTCCGTAACCAGTTCGCACCACTCCGTAACCAGTTCGCACCACTCCGTAACCAGTTCGCACCACTCCGTAACCAGTTCGCACCACTCCGTAACCAGTTCGCACCACTCCGTAACCAGTTCGCACCACTCCGTAACCAGTTCGCACCACTCCGTAACCAGTTCGCACCACTCCGTAACCAGTTCGCACCACTCCGTAACCAGTTCGCACCACTCCGTAACCAGTTCGCACCACTCCGTAACCAGTTCGCACCACTCCGTAACCAGTTCGCACCACTCCGTAACCAGTTCGCACCACTCCGTAACCAGTTCGCACCACTCCGTAACCAGTTCGCACCACTCCGTAACCAGTTCGCACCACTCCGTAACCAGTTCGCACCACTCCGTAACCAGTTCGCACCACTCCGTAACCAGTTCGCACCACTCCGTAACCAGTTCGCACCACTCCGTAACCAGTTCGCACCACTCCGTAACCAGTTCGCACCACTCCGTAACCAGTTCGCACCACTCCGTAACCAGTTCGCACCACTCCGTAACCAGTTCGCACCACTCCGTAACCAGTTCGCACCACTCCGTAACCAGTTCGCACCACTCCGTAACCAGTTCGCACCACTCCGTAACCAGTTCGCACCACTCCGTAACCAGTTCGCACCACTCCGTAACCAGTTCGCACCACTCCGTAACCAGTTCGCACCACTCCGTAACCAGTTCGCACCACTCCGTAACCAGTTCGCACCACTCCGTAACCAGTTCGCACCACTCCGTAACCAGTTCGCACCACTCCGTAACCAGTTCGCACCACTCCGTAACCAGTTCGCACCACTCCGTAACCAGTTCGCACCACTCCGTAACCAGTTCGCACCACTCCGTAACCAGTTCGCACCACTCCGTAACCAGTTCGCACCACTCCGTAACCAGTTCGCACCACTCCGTAACCAGTTCGCACCACTCCGTAACCAGTTCGCACCACTCCGTAACCAGTTCGCACCACTCCGTAACCAGTTCGCACCACTCCGTAACCAGTTCGCACCACTCCGTAACCAGTTCGCACCACTCCGTAACCAGTTCGCACCACTCCGTAACCAGTTCGCACCACTCCGTAACCAGTTCGCACCACTCCGTAACCAGTTCGCACCACTCCGTAACCAGTTCGCACCACTCCGTAACCAGTTCGCACCACTCCGTAACCAGTTCGCACCACTCCGTAACCAGTTCGCACCACTCCGTAACCAGTTCGCACCACTCCGTAACCAGTTCGCACCACTCCGTAACCAGTTCGCACCACTCCGTAACCAGTTCGCACCACTCCGTAACCAGTTCGCACCACTCCGTAACCAGTTCGCACCACTCCGTAACCAGTTCGCACCACTCCGTAACCAGTTCGCACCACTCCGTAACCAGTTCGCACCACTCCGTAACCAGTTCGCACCACTCCGTAACCAGTTCGCACCACTCCGTAACCAGTTCGCACCACTCCGTAACCAGTTCGCACCACTCCGTAACCAGTTCGCACCACTCCGTAACCAGTTCGCACCACTCCGTAACCAGTTCGCACCACTCCGTAACCAGTTCGCACCACTCCGTAACCAGTTCGCACCACTCCGTAACCAGTTCGCACCACTCCGTAACCAGTTCGCACCACTCCGTAACCAGTTCGCACCACTCCGTAACCAGTTCGCACCACTCCGTAACCAGTTCGCACCACTCCGTAACCAGTTCGCACCACTCCGTAACCAGTTCGCACCACTCCGTAACCAGTTCGCACCACTCCGTAACCAGTTCGCACCACTCCGTAACCAGTTCGCACCACTCCGTAACCAGTTCGCACCACTCCGTAACCAGTTCGCACCACTCCGTAACCAGTTCGCACCACTCCGTAACCAGTTCGCACCACTCCGTAACCAGTTCGCACCACTCCGTAACCAGTTCGCACCACTCCGTAACCAGTTCGCACCACTCCGTAACCAGTTCGCACCACTCCGTAACCAGTTCGCACCACTCCGTAACCAGTTCGCACCACTCCGTAACCAGTTCGCACCACTCCGTAACCAGTTCGCACCACTCCGTAACCAGTTCGCACCACTCCGTAACCAGTTCGCACCACTCCGTAACCAGTTCGCACCACTCCGTAACCAGTTCGCACCACTCCGTAACCAGTTCGCACCACTCCGTAACCAGTTCGCACCACTCCGTAACCAGTTCGCACCACTCCGTAACCAGTTCGCACCACTCCGTAACCAGTTCGCACCACTCCGTAACCAGTTCGCACCACTCCGTAACCAGTTCGCACCACTCCGTAACCAGTTCGCACCACTCCGTAACCAGTTCGCACCACTCCGTAACCAGTTCGCACCACTCCGTAACCAGTTCGCACCACTCCGTAACCAGTTCGCACCACTCCGTAACCAGTTCGCACCACTCCGTAACCAGTTCGCACCACTCCGTAACCAGTTCGCACCACTCCGTAACCAGTTCGCACCACTCCGTAACCAGTTCGCACCACTCCGTAACCAGTTCGCACCACTCCGTAACCAGTTCGCACCACTCCGTAACCAGTTCGCACCACTCCGTAACCAGTTCGCACCACTCCGTAACCAGTTCGCACCACTCCGTAACCAGTTCGCACCACTCCGTAACCAGTTCGCACCACTCCGTAACCAGTTCGCACCACTCCGTAACCAGTTCGCACCACTCCGTAACCAGTTCGCACCACTCCGTAACCAGTTCGCACCACTCCGCAACCCGTTTGCACCACTCCGCAACCAGTTCGGACCTCTCCGCAACCAGTTTGCACCACTCCACAACCAGTTTGCGCCACTCCGCAACCAGTTGGCACCACTCCGCAACCAGTTTGCACCACTTCGCAACCAGTTTGCACCACTCCGCAGCCAGTTCGCACCACTCCGCGACCCGTTCGCACCACTCCGCAACCACTTCGTAACCCTCTGCAACCAGTTCGCACCACTCGCAACCAGTTCGCACCACTTCGCAACCAGCTTGCACCACTCTTCAACCAGTTCGCACCACTCCGCAACTCGTTCGCACCACTCCGCAAGCACTTTGCACCATGCAGCAACCAGTTCACATCACTCTGCAACCAGTTTTCACCACTCCGCAGCCAGTTCGGACCACTCCGCAACCAGTTTGCACCATTCCGCAACCTGTTTGCACCACTCTGCAACTAGTTTACACCACTCCGCAACTAGTTTGCACCACTCTGCAACCCGTTTGCACCACTCCGCAACTAGTTCGCACCAGTCCAAAACCAGTTTACACCACTCCGCAACGAGATTGCACCACTCCGCAAGCAGTTTGCACCACCCCGCAACCAGTTTGCACCAATCCGCAACCAGTTCCCACAACTCCGCAACCAGTTGCACCACTCCGCAACCAGTTCAAACCACTCCGCAACCAGTTCGCACCACTCCGCAACCTGTTTGCACCACTCGGCAACCAGTTTGCACCACTCCAGATTCAGCGCGCACCACTATACAACTAGTTTACACCAATCCGCAAGCAGTTCGCCAAACTCCGCAACCAGTTCGCACCACTCCGCAACCAGTTCAAACCATGCCGCACCCAGTTCGCACCACTCTGCAACCAGTTCGCACCACCCGTCAACAAGTTCGTACCACTCCGCAACCAGTTCACACCACTCCTCAACAAGTCCATACCTCTCCGCAACCAGTTCGCACCACTCCGGAACCAGTTCGCACCACTCCGCAACCAGCTCGCACCACTCCTCAACCAGTTCGCACCAGTGGGCAACCAGCTTTCACCACTCTGCAACTGGTTGGCACCACTCTGCAACTAGTTTGCACCACTCTTCAACCAGTTTGCAACACACCGCAACCAGTTCGCACCACTCTGCGCCAGTTTGCACCACTCCGCAACCAGATCGCACCACTCCGCAACCAGTTCGCACCACTCCGCCACCAGTCTGCACCACTCCGCAACCAGTGCGCAACACTCTACAACCAGTTCGCACCACTCAGCATCCAGTTCGCAACACTCTGCAGCCAGTTCGTACCACTCCGCAACCAGTTCGCACCACTCCGCAACCAGTTCCCACCACTCCGCAACCAGTTCGCACCACTTTGCAACCAGTTTGGACTACTCCGCAACCAGTTTGCACCACTTCGCAACCAGTTCGCACCACTCCGCAACCAGGTCGCACCACTCCGCAACCAGTTTGCACCACTCTGCAACCGGTTTGTAGCACTCTGCAACCGGTTCGCACCACTCCGCAACCAGTTCGCACCACACCGCAACCAGTTCGCATCACTCCGCAACCAGTTCGCACCACTTTGCAACCAGTTTGGACTACTCCGCAACCAGTTTGCACCACTTCGCAACCAGTTCGCACCACTCCGCAACCAGGTCGCACCACTCCGCAACCAGTTTGCACCACTCTGCAACCGGTTTGTAGCACTCTGCAACCGGTTCGCACCACTCCGCAACCAGTTCGCACCACACCGCAACCAGTTCGCATCACTCCGCAACCAGTTCGCACCACTTTGCAACCAGTTTGGACTACTCCGCAACCAGTTTGCACCACTTCGCAACCAGTTCGCACCACTCCGCAACCAGGTCGCACCACTCCGCAACCAGTTTGCACCACTCTGCAACCGGTTTGTAGCACTCTGCAACCGGTTCGCACCACTCCGCAACCAGTTCGCACCACACCGCAACCAGTTCGCATCACTCCGCAACCAGTTCGCACCACTTTGCAACCAGTTTGGACTACTCCGCAACCAGTTTGCACCACTTCGCAACCAGTTCGCACCACTCCGCAACCAGGTCGCACCACTCCGCAACCAGTTTGCACCACTCTGCAACCGGTTTGTAGCACTCTGCAACCGGTTCGCACCACTCCGCAACCAGTTCGCACCACACCGCAACCAGTTCGCATCACTCCGCAACCAGTTCGCACCACTTTGCAACCAGTTTGGACTACTCCGCAACCAGTTTGCACCACTTCGCAACCAGTTCGCACCACTCCGCAACCAGGTCGCACCACTCCGCAACCAGTTTGCACCACTCTGCAACCGGTTTGTAGCACTCTGCAACCGGTTCGCACCACTCCGCAACCAGTTCGCACCACACCGCAACCAGTTCGCATCACTCCGCAACCAGTTCGCACCACTTTGCAACCAGTTTGGACTACTCCGCAACCAGTTTGCACCACTTCGCAACCAGTTCGCACCACTCCGCAACCAGGTCGCACCACTCCGCAACCAGTTTGCACCACTCTGCAACCGGTTTGTAGCACTCTGCAACCGGTTCGCACCACTCCGCAACCAGTTCGCACCACACCGCAACCAGTTCGCATCACTCCGCAACCAGTTCGCACCACTTTGCAACCAGTTTGGACTACTCCGCAACCAGTTTGCACCACTTCGCAACCAGTTCGCACCACTCCGCAACCAGGTCGCACCACTCCGCAACCAGTTTGCACCACTCTGCAACCGGTTTGTAGCACTCTGCAACCGGTTCGCACCACTCCGCAACCAGTTCGCACCACACCGCAACCAGTTCGCATCACTCCGCAACCAGTTCGCACCACTTTGCAACCAGTTTGGACTACTCCGCAACCAGTTTGCACCACTTCGCAACCAGTTCGCACCACTCCGCAACCAGGTCGCACCACTCCGCAACCAGTTTGCACCACTCTGCAACCGGTTTGTAGCACTCTGCAACCGGTTCGCACCACTCCGCAACCAGTTCGCACCACACCGCAACCAGTTCGCATCACTCCGCAACCAGTTCGCACCACTTTGCAACCAGTTTGGACTACTCCGCAACCAGTTTGCACCACTTCGCAACCAGTTCGCACCACTCCGCAACCAGGTCGCACCACTCCGCAACCAGTTTGCACCACTCTGCAACCGGTTTGTAGCACTCTGCAACCGGTTCGCACCACTCCGCAACCAGTTCGCACCACACCGCAACCAGTTCGCATCACTCCGCAACCAGTTCGCACCACTTTGCAACCAGTTTGGACTACTCCGCAACCAGTTTGCACCACTTCGCAACCAGTTCGCACCACTCCGCAACCAGGTCGCACCACTCCGCAACCAGTTTGCACCACTCTGCAACCGGTTTGTAGCACTCTGCAACCGGTTCGCACCACTCCGCAACCAGTTCGCACCACACCGCAACCAGTTCGCATCACTCCGCAACCAGTTCGCACCACTTTGCAACCAGTTTGGACTACTCCGCAACCAGTTTGCACCACTTCGCAACCAGTTCGCACCACTCCGCAACCAGGTCGCACCACTCCGCAACCAGTTTGCACCACTCTGCAACCGGTTTGTAGCACTCTGCAACCGGTTCGCACCACTCCGCAACCAGTTCGCACCACACCGCAACCAGTTCGCATCACTCCGCAACCAGTTCGCACCACTTTGCAACCAGTTTGGACTACTCCGCAACCAGTTTGCACCACTTCGCAACCAGTTCGCACCACTCCGCAACCAGGTCGCACCACTCCGCAACCAGTTTGCACCACTCTGCAACCGGTTTGTAGCACTCTGCAACCGGTTCGCACCACTCCGCAACCAGTTCGCACCACACCGCAACCAGTTCGCATCACTCCGCAACCAGTTCGCACCACTTTGCAACCAGTTTGGACTACTCCGCAACCAGTTTGCACCACTTCGCAACCAGTTCGCACCACTCCGCAACCAGGTCGCACCACTCCGCAACCAGTTTGCACCACTCTGCAACCGGTTTGTAGCACTCTGCAACCGGTTCGCACCACTCCGCAACCAGTTCGCACCACACCGCAACCAGTTCGCATCACTCCGCAACCAGTTCGCACCACTTTGCAACCAGTTTGGACTACTCCGCAACCAGTTTGCACCACTTCGCAACCAGTTCGCACCACTCCGCAACCAGGTCGCACCACTCCGCAACCAGTTTGCACCACTCTGCAACCGGTTTGTAGCACTCTGCAACCGGTTCGCACCACTCCGCAACCAGTTCGCACCACACCGCAACCAGTTCGCATCACTCCGCAACCAGTTCGCACCACTTTGCAACCAGTTTGGACTACTCCGCAACCAGTTTGCACCACTTCGCAACCAGTTCGCACCACTCCGCAACCAGGTCGCACCACTCCGCAACCAGTTTGCACCACTCTGCAACCGGTTTGTAGCACTCTGCAACCGGTTCGCACCACTCCGCAACCAGTTCGCACCACACCGCAACCAGTTCGCATCACTCCGCAACCAGTTCGCACCACTTTGCAACCAGTTTGGACTACTCCGCAACCAGTTTGCACCACTTCGCAACCAGTTCGCACCACTCCGCAACCAGGTCGCACCACTCCGCAACCAGTTTGCACCACTCTGCAACCGGTTTGTAGCACTCTGCAACCGGTTCGCACCACTCCGCAACCAGTTCGCACCACACCGCAACCAGTTCGCATCACTCCGCAACCAGTTCGCACCACTTTGCAACCAGTTTGGACTACTCCGCAACCAGTTTGCACCACTTCGCAACCAGTTCGCACCACTCCGCAACCAGGTCGCACCACTCCGCAACCAGTTTGCACCACTCTGCAACCGGTTTGTAGCACTCTGCAACCGGTTCGCACCACTCCGCAACCAGTTCGCACCACACCGCAACCAGTTCGCATCACTCCGCAACCAGTTCGCACCACTTTGCAACCAGTTTGGACTACTCCGCAACCAGTTTGCACCACTTCGCAACCAGTTCGCACCACTCCGCAACCAGGTCGCACCACTCCGCAACCAGTTTGCACCACTCTGCAACCGGTTTGTAGCACTCTGCAACCGGTTCGCACCACTCCGCAACCAGTTCGCACCACACCGCAACCAGTTCGCATCACTCCGCAACCAGTTCGCACCACTTTGCAACCAGTTTGGACTACTCCGCAACCAGTTTGCACCACTTCGCAACCAGTTCGCACCACTCCGCAACCAGGTCGCACCACTCCGCAACCAGTTTGCACCACTCTGCAACCGGTTTGTAGCACTCTGCAACCGGTTCGCACCACTCCGCAACCAGTTCGCACCACACCGCAACCAGTTCGCATCACTCCGCAACCAGTTCGCACCACTTTGCAACCAGTTTGGACTACTCCGCAACCAGTTTGCACCACTTCGCAACCAGTTCGCACCACTCCGCAACCAGGTCGCACCACTCCGCAACCAGTTTGCACCACTCTGCAACCGGTTTGTAGCACTCTGCAACCGGTTCGCACCACTCCGCAACCAGTTCGCACTACTCCGCAACCAGTTCGCACCACTCTGCAACCAGTTTGCACCACTTCACAACCAGTTCGCACCACTTCGCAACTAGTTCGCACCACTCCGCAACCAGATTTTACCACTCCGCAACCCGTTTGCACCACTCCGCAACCAGTTTGCACCACTATGCAACCAATTCGCACCACTCTGCAACCAGTTCGCACCACTCCGCAACCAGTTCGCACCACTCTGCAACTAGTTTGCACCACTCTGCAACCAGTGCGCACCACTCTGCAACCAGTTCGCACCTCTCCACAACTAGTTCGCACCACTCCGCAACCAGTTTGCACCACTCCGCAACCCGTTTGCACCACTCCGCAACCAGTTTGCACCACTCCGCAAGCAGTTTGCACCACACCGCAACCAGCTTGCACCTCTTCGCAACGCGTTCGCACAACTCTGCAACCAATTTGCACCACTCCGCAACCAGTTTGCACCACTCCGCAACCAGTTCACACCACTCCGCAACCAGTTCGCACCACACCGCACCCAGTTTGCCTGACGCTGCAACCAGTTTGCACCACTCCGCAACCAGTTCCCACCACTCAGCAATCAGTTCGCACCCCTGTCCAACGAGTTCGCACCAGTCCGCAACAAGTTCGCACTACTCCGCAACTAGTTTGCACAACTCCGCAACCAGTTCGCACCACTCCACAACCCGTTCGCACCACTCCGCATTCTGTTTGCACCACTTTGCGACCAGTTCGCACCTCTCCGGAACTAGTTCGCACCACTCCGCAACCAGATTGTACCACTCCGCAACCCGTTTGCACCACTCCGCAACCAGTTTGCACCACTCTGCAACAAGTTTGCAGCACTCCGCAACTAGTTCGCACCACTCTGCAACCAGTTTGCACCACTCCGCAACCAGTTTGCACCACTCCGCAACCAGTTCGCACCACTCCGCAACCAGATTGTACCACTCCGCAACCCGTTTGCACCACTCCGCAACCAGTTTGCACCACTCCGCAACCAGTTCGCACCACTCCACAACCCGTTCGCACCACTCCGCATTCTGTTTGCACCACTTTGCGACCAGTTCGCACCTCTCCGGAACTAGTTCGCACCACTCCGCAACCAGATTGTACCACTCCGCAACCCGTTTGCACCACTCCGCAACCAGTTTGCACCACTCCGCAACCAGTTCGCACCACTCCACAACCCGTTCGCACCACTCCGCATTCTGTTTGCACCACTTTGCGACCAGTTCGCACCTCTCCGGAACTAGTTCGCACCACTCCGCAACCAGATTGTACCACTCCGCAACCCGTTTGCACCACTCCGCAACCAGTTTGCACCACTCCGCAACCAGTTCGCACCACTCCACAACCCGTTCGCACCACTCCGCATTCTGTTTGCACCACTTTGCGACCAGTTCGCACCTCTCCGGAACTAGTTCGCACCACTCCGCAACCAGATTGTACCACTCCGCAACCCGTTTGCACCACTCCGCAACCAGTTTGCACCACTCCGCAACCAGTTCGCACCACTCCACAACCCGTTCGCACCACTCCGCATTCTGTTTGCACCACTTTGCGACCAGTTCGCACCTCTCCGGAACTAGTTCGCACCACTCCGCAACCAGATTGTACCACTCCGCAACCCGTTTGCACCACTCCGCAACCAGTTTGCACCACTCCGCAACCAGTTCGCACCACTCCACAACCCGTTCGCACCACTCCGCATTCTGTTTGCACCACTTTGCGACCAGTTCGCACCTCTCCGGAACTAGTTCGCACCACTCCGCAACCAGATTGTACCACTCCGCAACCCGTTTGCACCACTCCGCAACCAGTTTGCACCACTCCGCAACCAGTTCGCACCACTCCGGAACCAGTTCGCACCACTCCGCAACCAGTTCGCACCACTCGGCAACCAGTTCACACCACTCCGCAACCAGTTTGCACCACTCCTCAACCAGTTCGCACGACTCCCAACCACTTCGGACCAGTCCTCAACCAGTTCAACCCACTCCGCAACCAGTTCGCACCTCTCCGCAACCAGTTTGCACCACTCCACAACCAGTTCCCACCACTCCGCAACCAGTTCGCACCACTCCGCAACCAGTTCGTACCACTCCACAACCCGTTTGCACCATTCCGCAACCAATTTGTACCACTTCGCAACCAGTTTGCACCACTGTGCAACCAGTTCGCACCACCTTGCAACCAGTTTGCACCACTCCGCAACCAGTTCGCACCACTGTGCAACAATTTCACACCACTCGGCATCCAGTAAGCACCACTCCGCAACCAGTTTGCACCACTCCGCAACCAGTTTGCACCACTCCGCAACCAGTTCAATCCACTCCGCAACCAGTTCGCACCACTCCACAACCCGTTTGCACAACTCCGCAACCAGTTTGCACCACTCCGCATTCAGATTGCACCACTCTGCAACTAGTTTGCACGAATCCGCAAGCAATTTGCAAAACTCCCCAACCAGTTTGCACCACTCCGCAACCAGTTCTAACCACGCTGCAACTCGTTCGCATCACTCTGCAACCAGTTCGCATCGCTCGTGAAAACGTTCGCACCAATCCGCAACCAGTTCACAACACTCCTCAACAAGTTCTTACCACTCCGCAACCAGTTCGCACCACTCCGGCACCAGTTCGCACCACTCCGCAACCAGCTCGTACCACTCCTCAACCAGTGTGCAGCAGTCGGCAACCACTTTTCACCACTCTGCAACTCGTTCCCACCACTCCGCAACCAGTTTGCAACACTCCGCAACCAGTTCGCACCACTCCTCGCCAGTTTGCACCACTCCGCAACCAGATCGCACCACTCCGCAACCAGTTTGCAACACTCCGCAACCAGTTCGCACCACTCCTCGCCAGTTTGCACCACTCCGCAACCAGATCGCACCACTCCGCAACCAGTTTGCACCACTCCGCCACCAGTCTGCACCATTCCGCAACCAGTTTGCACCACTCTGCAACCGATTCGCACCACTCAGCATCCAGTTCGCAACACTCCGCATCCAGTTCGCACCACTCCACAACCAGTTCGCACCACTCCGCAACGAGTTCGCACCATACCGCAACCAGTTCACACCACTCCTGAACCAGTTCGCACCACTCCACAACCCTTTCGCACCACTCCGCAACCACTTTGCACCACTCAACCAGTTTGCACCACTCCTCAACCAGTTCGCACCACACCGCAACCAGTTCGCATTACTCCGCAACCAGTTCGCACCACTCCGCAACCAGTTCGCACCACTCCGCAACCAGTCTGCACCACTTCGCAACCAGTTCGCACCACTCCGCAACCAGTTCGCACCACTCCGCAACCAGTCTGCACCACTCCGCAACCAGTTCGCACCCCTCCGCAACCAGTTCGCACCACTCCGCAACCAGTCTGCACCACTCCGCAACCAGTTCGCACCCCTCCGCAACCAGTTCGCACCACTCCGCAACCAGTCTGCACCACTCCGCAACCAGTTCGCACCCCTCCGCAACCAGTTCGCACCACTCCGCAACCAGTCTGCACCACTCCGCAACCAGTTCGCACCCCTCCGCAACCAGTTCGCACCACTCCGCAACCAGTCTGCACCACTCCGCAACCAGTTCGCACCCCTCCGCAACCAGTTCGCACCACTCCGCAACCAGTCTGCACCACTCCGCAACCAGTTCGCACCCCTCCGCAACCAGTTCGCACCACTCCGCAACCAGTCTGCACCACTCCGCAACCAGTTCGCACCCCTCCGCAACCAGTTCGCACCACTCCGCAACCAGTCTGCACCACTCCGCAACCAGTTCGCACCCCTCCGCAACCAGTTCGCACCACTCCGCAACCAGTCTGCACCACTCCGCAACCAGTTCGCACCCCTCCGCAACCAGTTCGCACCACTCCGCAACCAGTCTGCACCACTCCGCAACCAGTTCGCACCCCTCCGCAACCAGTTCGCACCACTCCGCAACCAGTCTGCACCACTCCGCAACCAGTTCGCACCCCTCCGCAACCAGTTCGCACCACTCCGCAACCAGTCTGCACCACTCCGCAACCAGTTCGCACCCCTCCGCAACCAGTTCGCACCACTCCGCAACCAGTCTGCACCACTCCGCAACCAGTTCGCACCCCTCCGCAACCAGTTCGCACCACTCCGCAACCAGTCTGCACCACTCCGCAACCAGTTCGCACCCCTCCGCAACCAGTTCGCACCACTCCGCAACCAGTCTGCACCACTCCGCAACCAGTTCGCACCCCTCCGCAACCAGTTCGCACCACTCCGCAACCAGTCTGCACCACTCCGCAACCAGTTCGCACCCCTCCGCAACCAGTTCGCACCACTCCGCAACCAGTCTGCACCACTCCGCAACCAGTTCGCACCCCTCCGCAACCAGTTCGCACCACTCCGCAACCAGTCTGCACCACTCCGCAACCAGTTCGCACCCCTCCGCAACCAGTTCGCACCACTCCGCAACCAGTCTGCACCACTCCGCAACCAGTTCGCACCCCTCCGCAACCAGTTCGCACCACTCCGCAACCAGTCTGCACCACTCCGCAACCAGTTCGCACCCCTCCGCAACCAGTTCGCACCACTCCGCAACCAGTCTGCACCACTCCGCAACCAGTTCGCACCCCTCCGCAACCAGTTCGCACCACTCCGCAACCAGTCTGCACCACTCCGCAACCAGTTCGCACCCCTCCGCAACCAGTTCGCACCACTCCGCAACCAGTCTGCACCACTCCGCAACCAGTTCGCACCCCTCCGCAACCAGTTCGCACCACTCCGCAACCAGTCTGCACCACTCCGCAACCAGTTCGCACCCCTCCGCAACCAGTTCGCACCACTCCGCAACCAGTCTGCACCACTCCGCAACCAGTTCGCACCCCTCCGCAACCAGTTCGCACCACTCCGCAACCAGTCTGCACCACTCCGCAACCAGTTCGCACCCCTCCGCAACCAGTTCGCACCACTCCGCAACCAGTCTGCACCACTCCGCAACCAGTTCGCACCCCTCCGCAACCAGTTCGCACCACTCCGCAACCAGTCTGCACCACTCCGCAACCAGTTCGCACCCCTCCGCAACCAGTTCGCACCACTCCGCAACCAGTCTGCACCACTCCGCAACCAGTTCGCACCCCTCCGCAACCAGTTCGCACCACTCCGCAACCAGTCTGCACCACTCCGCAACCAGTTCGCACCCCTCCGCAACCAGTTCGCACCACTCCGCAACCAGTCTGCACCACTCCGCAACCAGTTCGCACCCCTCCGCAACCAGTTCGCACCACTCCGCAACCAGTCTGCACCACTCCGCAACCAGTTCGCACCCCTCCGCAACCAGTTCGCACCACTCCGCAACCAGTCTGCACCACTCCGCAACCAGTTCGCACCCCTCCGCAACCAGTTCGCACCACTCCGCAACCAGTCTGCACCACTCCGCAACCAGTTCGCACCCCTCCGCAACCAGTTCGCACCACTCCGCAACCAGTCTGCACCACTCCGCAACCAGTTCGCACCCCTCCGCAACCAGTTCGCACCACTCCGCAACCAGTCTGCACCACTCCGCAACCAGTTCGCACCCCTCCGCAACCAGTTCGCACCACTCCGCAACCAGTCTGCACCACTCCGCAACCAGTTCGCACCCCTCCGCAACCAGTTCGCACCACTCCGCAACCAGTCTGCACCACTCCGCAACCAGTTCGCACCCCTCCGCAACCAGTTCGCACCACTCCGCAACCAGTCTGCACCACTCCGCAACCAGTTCGCACCCCTCCGCAACCAGTTCGCACCACTCCGCAACCAGTCTGCACCACTCCGCAACCAGTTCGCACCCCTCCGCAACCAGTTCGCACCACTCCGCAACCAGTCTGCACCACTCCGCAACCAGTTCGCACCCCTCCGCAACCAGTTCGCACCACTCCGCAACCAGTCTGCACCACTCCGCAACCAGTTCGCACCCCTCCGCAACCAGTTCGCACCAATCCGGAACCAGTTCGCACCACTCCGCAACCAGTTTGCACCACTTCGCAACCAGTTCGCACCACACCGCAACCCGTTCGCACCACTCCGCAACCAGTTCGCACCACTTCGCAACCAGTTTGCACCACTCCGCAACCAGTTCAAACCACTCCGTAACCAGCTCGCACCACTCCACAACCAGTTCGCACCAATCCGCAACCAGTTTGCACAACTCCGCAACCAATTTGCACCACTCCGCAACAAGTTCAAACCACTCCGCAACCAGTTTGCACCACTCCGCAACCTGTTTGCACCACTCCGCAAGAGTTTGCACCACTCTGCATTCAGTTCGCACCACTCTGCAACTAGTTTGCACCAATCCACAAGCAAGTCGCAAAACTCCGCAACCAGTTTGCACCACTCCGCAACCAGTTCAAACTAGCGGCAACCAGTTCGCACCACTCTGCAACCAGTTCGCATTACTCGTCAACAAGTTTGCACCACTCGTCAACCAGTTCACACCACTCCTCAACAAGTTCTTACCACTCCGCACCCAGTTCGCACCACTCCGGCACCAGTTCGCACCACTCCGCAACCAGTTTGCAACACTCCGCAACCAGTTGGCACCACTCCGCGCCAGTTTGCACCACTCCGCAACCAGTTCGCACCACTTCGCAACCAGTTCGCACCACTCCGCAACTGGTTCGCACCACTCCGCAACCACTTCGCACCACTCCGCAACCAGTTCGTACCACTCCGCAACCAGTTCGCACCACTTCGCAACCAGTTCGCACCACTCCGCAACCAGTTCGCAGCACTCCGCAACCAGTTCGCACCACTCCGCAACCAGCTCGCACCACTCCGCAACCAGTTCGCACCACTCCGCAACCAGTTCCACAATAACGCAACCAATTTGCACAACTCTGTACCCAGTTCGCACCACTCCGCAACCAGTTTGCACCACTTCGCAACCAGTTCGCACAACTCCGCAACCAGTTCGCACCACTCGGCAACCAGTACGCACCACTCCGCAATGAATTCGAACCACTCTGCAACCAGTTTGCACCACTCCTCAACCAGTTCGCACGACTCCCAACCACTTCGGAGCAGTCCTCAACCAGTTCGCACCACTCCCCAACCAGTTCGCACCACTCCGCAACCAGTTTGCACCACTCCACAACCAGTTCCCACCACTCCGCAACCAGTTCGCACCACTCCGCAACCAGTTCGTACCACTCCACAACCCGTTTGCACCATTCTGCAACTAATTTGCACCACTCCGCAACCAGTTTGCATCACTGTGCAACCAGTTCGCACCACCCCACAACCAGTTTGCACCACTCCGCAACCAGTTCGCACCACTGTGCAACCAGTTCACACCACTCGGCATCCAGTAAGCACCACTCCGTAACCAGTTTGCACCACTCCGCAACCAGTTTGCACCACTCCGCAACCAGTTCAAACCACTCCGCAACCAGTTCGCACCACTCCGCAACCTGTTTGCACCACTCCGCAACCAGTTTGCACCACTTCGCATTCAGTTTGCACCACTCTGCAACTAGTTTGCACGAATCCGCAAGCAATTTGAAAAACTCCCCAACCAGTTTGCATCACTTCGCAACCAGTTCCAACCACGCCGCAACCAGTTCGCATCACTCTGCAACCAGTTCCCATCGCTCGTCAAAACGTTCGCACCAATCCGCAACCAGTTCTTACCACTCCTCAACAAGTTCTTACCACTCCGCAACCAGTTCGCACCACTCCGGCACCAGTTCGCACCACTCCGCAACCAGCTCAAACCACTCCTCAACCAGTGTGCAGCAGTCGGCAACCAGTTTTCACCACTCTGCAACTGGTTCCCACCACTCCACAACCAGTTTGCAACACTCCGCAACCAGTTCGCACCACTCCTCACCAGTTTGCACCACTCCGCAACCAAATCGCACCACTCCGCAACCAGTTCGCACCACTCCGCCACCAGTCTGCACCACTCCGCAACCAGTTTGCACCACAATGCAACCGATTCGCACCACTCAGCATCCAGTTCGCAACACTCCGCAGCCAGTTCGCACCACTCCGCAACCAGTTCACACCACTCGGCAATCAGTTCGCACCACTCCGCAACCAGTTCACACCACTCGGCAATCAGTTCGCACCACTCCGCAACCAGTTCACACCACTCGGCAATCAGTTCGCACCACTCCGCAACCAGTTCACACCACTCGGCAATCAGTTCGCACCACTCCGCAACCAGTTCACACCACTCGGCAATCAGTTCGCACCACTCCGCAACCAGTTCACACCACTCGGCAATCAGTTCGCACCACTCCGCAACCAGTTCACACCACTCGGCAATCAGTTCGCACCACTCCGCAACCAGTTCACACCACTCGGCAATCAGTTCGCACCACTCCGCAACCAGTTCACACCACTCGGCAATCAGTTCGCACCACTCCGCAACCAGTTCACACCACTCGGCAATCAGTTCGCACCACTCCGCAACCAGTTCACACCACTCGGCAATCAGTTCGCACCACTCCGCAACCAGTTCACACCACTCGGCAATCAGTTCGCACCACTCCGCAACCAGTTCACACCACTCGGCAATCAGTTCGCACCACTCCGCAACCAGTTCACACCACTCGGCAATCAGTTCGCACCACTCCGCAACCAGTTCACACCACTCGGCAATCAGTTCGCACCACTCCGCAACCAGTTCACACCACTCGGCAATCAGTTCGCACCACTCCGCAACCAGTTCACACCACTCGGCAATCAGTTCGCACCACTCCGCAACCAGTTCACACCACTCGGCAATCAGTTCGCACCACTCCGCAACCAGTTCACACCACTCGGCAATCAGTTCGCACCACTCCGCAACCAGTTCACACCACTCGGCAATCAGTTCGCACCACTCCGCAACCAGTTCACACCACTCGGCAATCAGTTCGCACCACTCCGCAACCAGTTCACACCACTCGGCAATCAGTTCGCACCACTCCGCAACCAGTTCACACCACTCGGCAATCAGTTCGCACCACTCCGCAACCAGTTCACACCACTCGGCAATCAGTTCGCACCACTCCGCAACCAGTTCACACCACTCGGCAATCAGTTCGCACCACTCCGCAACCAGTTCACACCACTCGGCAATCAGTTCGCACCACTCCGCAACCAGTTCACACCACTCGGCAATCAGTTCGCACCACTCCGCAACCAGTTCACACCACTCGGCAATCAGTTCGCACCACTCCGCAACCAGTTCACACCACTCGGCAATCAGTTCGCACCACTCCGCAACCAGTTCACACCACTCGGCAATCAGTTCGCACCACTCCGCAACCAGTTCACACCACTCGGCAATCAGTTCGCACCACTCCGCAACCAGTTCACACCACTCGGCAATCAGTTCGCACCACTCCGCAACCAGTTCACACCACTCGGCAATCAGTTCGCACCACTCCGCAACCAGTTCACACCACTCGGCAATCAGTTCGCACCACTCCGCAACCAGTTCACACCACTCGGCAATCAGTTCGCACCACTCCGCAACCAGTTCACACCACTCGGCAATCAGTTCGCACCACTCCGCAACCAGTTCACACCACTCGGCAATCAGTTCGCACCACTCCGCAACCAGTTCACACCACTCGGCAATCAGTTCGCACCACTCCGCAACCAGTTCACACCACTCGGCAATCAGTTCGCACCACTCCGCAACCAGTTCACACCACTCGGCAATCAGTTCGCACCACTCCGCAACCAGTTCACACCACTCGGCAATCAGTTCGCACCACTCCGCAACCAGTTCACACCACTCGGCAATCAGTTCGCACCACTCCGCAACCAGTTCACACCACTCGGCAATCAGTTCGCACCACTCCGCAACCAGTTCACACCACTCGGCAATCAGTTCGCACCACTCCGCAACCAGTTCACACCACTCGGCAATCAGTTCGCACCACTCCGCAACCAGTTCACACCACTCGGCAATCAGTTCGCACCACTCCGCAACCAGTTCACACCACTCGGCAATCAGTTCGCACCACTCCGCAACCAGTTCACACCACTCGGCAATCAGTTCGCACCACTCCGCAACCAGTTCACACCACTCGGCAATCAGTTCGCACCACTCCGCAACCAGTTCACACCACTCGGCAATCAGTTCGCACCACTCCGCAACCAGTTCACACCACTCGGCAATCAGTTCGCACCACTCCGCAACCAGTTCACACCACTCGGCAATCAGTTCGCACCACTCCGCAACCAGTTCACACCACTCGGCAATCAGTTCGCACCACTCCGCAACCAGTTCACACCACTCGGCAATCAGTTCGCACCACTCCGCAACCAGTTCACACCACTCGGCAATCAGTTCGCACCACTCCGCAACCAGTTCACACCACTCGGCAATCAGTTCGCACCACTCCGCAACCAGTTCACACCACTCGGCAATCAGTTCGCACCACTCCGCAACCAGTTCACACCACTCGGCAATCAGTTCGCACCACTCCGCAACCAGTTCACACCACTCGGCAATCAGTTCGCACCACTCCGCAACCAGTTCACACCACTCGGCAATCAGTTCGCACCACTCCGCAACCAGTTCACACCACTCGGCAATCAGTTCGCACCACTCCGCAACCAGTTCACACCACTCGGCAATCAGTTCGCACCACTCCGCAACCAGTTCACACCACTCGGCAATCAGTTCGCACCACTCCGCAACCAGTTCACACCACTCGGCAATCAGTTCGCACCACTCCGCAACCAGTTCACACCACTCGGCAATCAGTTCGCACCACTCCGCAACCAGTTCACACCACTCGGCAATCAGTTCGCACCACTCCGCAACCAGTTCACACCACTCGGCAATCAGTTCGCACCACTCCGCAACCAGTTCACACCACTCGGCAATCAGTTCGCACCACTCCGCAACCAGTTCACACCACTCGGCAATCAGTTCGCACCACTCCGCAACCAGTTCACACCACTCGGCAATCAGTTCGCACCACTCCGCAACCAGTTCACACCACTCGGCAATCAGTTCGCACCACTCCGCAACCAGTTCACACCACTCGGCAATCAGTTCGCACCACTCCGCAACCAGTTCACACCACTCGGCAATCAGTTCGCACCACTCCGCAACCAGTTCACACCACTCGGCAATCAGTTCGCACCACTCCGCAACCAGTTCACACCACTCGGCAATCAGTTCGCACCACTCCGCAACCAGTTCACACCACTCGGCAATCAGTTCGCACCACTCCGCAACCAGTTCACACCACTCGGCAATCAGTTCGCACCACTCCGCAACCAGTTCACACCACTCGGCAATCAGTTCGCACCACTCCGCAACCAGTTCACACCACTCGGCAATCAGTTCGCACCACTCCGCAACCAGTTCACACCACTCGGCAATCAGTTCGCACCACTCCGCAACCAGTTCACACCACTCGGCAATCAGTTCGCACCACTCCGCAACCAGTTCACACCACTCGGCAATCAGTTCGCACCACTCCGCAACCAGTTCACACCACTCGGCAATCAGTTCGCACCACTCCGCAACCAGTTCACACCACTCGGCAATCAGTTCGCACCACTCCGCAACCAGTTCACACCACTCGGCAATCAGTTCGCACCACTCCGCAACCAGTTCACACCACTCCTCAACCAGTTCGCACCACACCGCAACCAGTTCGCATTACTCCGCAACCTGTTCGCACCACTCCGCAACCAGTTCGCACCACTCGGCAACCAGTTTGCACCACTCCCCAACCAGTTTGCACCACTCCGCAACCAGTTTGCACCACTCCGCAACCAGTTCGCACCACTCCGCAACCAGTTCGCACCACTCCGCAACCAGTTCGCACCACTCTGCAACCAGTTTGCACCACTCCGCAACCAGTTCCCACCACTCGGCAACCAGTTTGCACCACTCCCCAACAAGTTTGCACCACTCCGCAACCAGTTCGCTCCACTCCACAACCAAATCGGACCACACCGCACCCGGTTTGCACCTCTGCACAACTAGTTTGCACCACTCAGCAACAAGTTCGCACCACTCCCCAGCCAGTTTGCTCCACTCCGCAACCCTTCTTCACTACTCCGCAACCACATTGCACCACTCCTCAACCAGTTCGCACCAGTCGGCAACCAGTTCGCACCACTCCACAACCAGTTCGCACCACTCCTCATCCAGTTTGTTCCACTCCTAAACCAGCTTGGACCACTCAACAACCACTTCGCACCACAACTCAACCAGTTCGCACCACTCCTCAACCAGTTCGCAGCTCTCCGCAACCAGTTCGCACCACTCTGCAACCCGTTTCCACCACTCCGCAACCGTTAGCCCCACTCTCCAACAAGCTCACACCACTTCGCAACCAGTTCCTACCACTCCGCAACCAGTTTGCACTACTCTGCAACTAGTTCGCACAATTCCGCAACCAGTTCGCACTACTCCGCAGCCCGTTCGCACCACTCCGCAACCAGTTCGCACCACTCCGCAACCAGTTCGCACCACCCCGTATCTAGTTCGAACCACTCTGCGATCAGTACGCACCACTCCGCAATCAGTTTGCACCACTCCACAACCAGTTCCCACCACTCCGCAACCAGTTTGCACCGTTCCGCAACTAGTTCGCACCACTCCGCAACCAGTTCGCACCACTCCGCCACCAGTTTGCACCACTTCGAAACCGGTTTTCACCACACCGCAACCAGTTTGCACAACTCTGCAACCAGTTGGCACAAGTCCGCAACCAGTTCGCACCACTCCGCAACCAGTACGCACCACCCTGCAACCAGTTCGCACCACTCTGCAACCAGTTCGCACCACTCCACAACCTGCTCGCAGCACCACCGATTAGCTCGCACCACTCTGCAGCCAGTTCTCATCACTCCACAACCAGTTCGCACCACTCCGAAAGCAACTCGCACCACTCCGCAACCAGTTTCGCAACTCCGCAACCAGTTTGCACCACTCCACAACC
>SZWC01005370.1:109098-144600 GCA_023375785.1 Penium margaritaceum | reverse complement strand
GAGAGTGACATGCACTATGCAGGTATTCATGGATTCGGCATGAGGAGTGCGGCAAAGGAAGGGTGAGCCCCAAGGCATTGATGGAGCCCAGTGAGTGACAGATGGACAAAGGTGCAAGGGAGAGATTTGTTGAAATAGTATGTACATTTTCTATTGCGTAGCTGGTTAGGTTCACATACAGACAAGGCATGCACTGCTCTATGGAGTACGACCGCTTAGTCTGTTCCGAGATGGGCCAGGAATGCACTGCCCATAATGGGTATGTCTCCTGTGGATCATCATAGGAATCATGTCTTTGTGGCCTATTTGAATAGGTGGCCGGGTCTCTAATAAGAGGTTGCGGGTTCAAACTCCAGATGACCGCAATTTTCTTTGTGGCCCAAACTGGGACATGAAGCTTCTAGGAAGTTTACTAGAGCCCACCATGAGGATGACACTTGGCATTCTAAGGACGCGCCAAGTAGGACTGTAGGTTGAGGTTGGCTCCATTGGAGCCACTACAAGCAGAAGCTTTAGCAAAGCTCTGCAAGTATAAAAGCCTATTCCTTGCATGCATCCATTTACTGTTCTTGCTTCTGAGACTCCTTACAGAGTGTCCAACCAAAGGTAGACACTAAAGACCAACATGAAGCCTTCGTGAGGTTGCCATCACTTGTTGATGTCGATGCACCTGTGTTTGAGGCTGTTGTAGGCTGTTGGTGAACAGAGATAACTTCTTGACCTGTTCACATTGGTCATTACGATCAGATGTAGGCTCATGTAGACTGATATAGGCTGATTTGAGCTCCCAAGACTGAAAGGTACGCATGTGCTACATTCCCCTCCTCCTCATAACGACCAAAAAATGAAGAAGTTGGGTAAAAGTGAAGGCCCTCTCACTTCTTGTGACTTACTGGTTGCATGAGTGAAGATTCTCTAACGAGAGACATGAGCTCATAACCCTTTGTTAGCTATTGAGCTAACCACATCTAGCAAGGAAGTCGAGAAACTGAAAATCTCACAAAGGTTCTTATACCTTCTTCCCTTGAAGGTTTGTTTCATGTACCCTAAACTTAACTAGGCGAACACTTCACCTTCAAGAGTACTAACACCTTAATACTACATCTCAAGAAGATCTCAAGTCAACAATATGCAAGAGAGCATCAGGCAATGGTTCATTGATCAGCATGCAAGACAAGCAATTTTATAGGCGTCTCTCCAGTCCTATAATTCAAAAGCACATTCCTGAGAAGTGGCTTGATCTAGCCTCATCACCAATAGACTTGTAGTGTGGGCTTGACACATAAGCATCCTAGTGCCAAGGTGACATACAAACCATGTAGATTTCAAGGAGCTACGCACTTTATTTCTTGGAAGCTTCCATAACAACCTAGATATGTATGGGGCCAAGATTGAACTTATGAACTCCCACTTGGCCACATCAACAAAATGGCCAAGTTGACCATTCACCGACATGGTGTGCTCTTAGGTCATATCTCACATGAAACTAAGCATAGTTGATTCACCTTGCAATGAATCTAGGGGTTATACCTTCACAAGGGTCAGAGAGTTCCTGATCCGTCCTACAACACTAAACAAGGGGCAAACATATTCAACAAGCACGGTAGATGGCAGTCGTAGAGGCCATTCCACACTTGTTGTGGAGATGGATGGTGAGTACACAGAAGAGTGAGATGGAGAGGGCTTTAGCTCCATTACAAGTAAAGGGAGTGTTGCCAGGGGGTGACATGGTGTTTCACACCATCATGGAGCAGTTGTCAAGCAGGCAAAGTGGAGTTTGCCGACTATGGATGTAAAGAACACATACCACTTGGTTGAACGGGTGGCTATCTTTGAGGTGGTGTGTGCAAGGGAATTTGAGCAGCTGATCCAAGCACTAGCTATCTCTTGTGACCAGCCCTTAAACCTTTACTACTAGAGAGAAGCTGTGTGTTCTTGGGTCAAACAGACGGGAATGACATGGAGACCCAATCAGCCCGTTCCTCTATGCGTTGGCAGAGGAGGGTCCATCAGAAGCAACACAACCACTGAAGGAAGGAAACGGGATGGATGCTTTCATACTTTCACTACACGTACCTATGGGGTCCGGTGCAGAAGTTGGAGTTAAGGTTCATAACATTATAGAGGGGATTGGCAATAATGGGGATGGAGGTCCAACCCTGCAAACGCCAACNGATGGCAGTCGTAGAGGCCATTCCACACTTGTTGTGGAGATGGATGGTGAGTACACAGAAGAGTGAGATGGAGAGGGCTTTAGCTCCATTACAAGTAAAGGGAGTGTTGCCAGGGGGTGACATGGTGTTTCACACCATCATGGAGCAGTTGTCAAGCAGGCAAAGTGGAGTTTGCCGACTATGGATGTAAAGAACGCATACCACTTGGTTGAACGGGTGGCTATCTTTGAGGTGGTGTGTGCAAGGGAATTTGAGCAGCTGATCCAAGCACTAGCTATCTCTTGTGACCAGCCCTTAGACCTTTACTACTAGAGAGAAGCTGTGTGTTCTGGGGTCAAACAGACGGGAATGACATGGAGACCCAATCAGCCCGTTCCTCTATGCATTGGCAGAGGAGGGTCCATCAGAAGCAACACAACCACTGAAGGAAGGAAACGGGATGGATGCTTTCATACTTTCACTACACGTACCTATGGGGTCCGGTGCAGAAGTTGGAGTTAAGGTTCATAACATTATAGAGGGGATTGGCAATAATGGGGATGGAGGTCCAACCCTGCAAACGCCAACTCTTCTATCGGCAAGGGTGGAGTGGGTACTGGAAGGCACTGCAAGGATTTCATGAGCGATGAACGGCATGGTGTAGGTCCTTTGAGGTCATGACCCTTCAGTTTCCAGCTAAAGGGTGGTTTGTCAAATCACTATTACAATTTCCAACAGATTTATGGTCACCTTTCAGCAGCTAGTGACCATTCATCTTCTGGGTGACTTTTAAACTCGCCTAGGTGGTTATGTAACCACCCCGGTGGTATACAACCTCCAAGGCACGAACCTCCAAGAAGGCCCTGCTAGTCGAATAAAGGGACTCATATCACTCAACCTACCATGCCTTGACATGCCTTCACATATCTTCAGATCGCTTCATATGCCTCTAGAGTTTGCCTTAACAAGCCTCACACTTTGATGACACAAGCCAATGCCTTAGGACACATCTCCTACAAAGGCATTTGCCTTCTTCAATGCAAGCTAGTGGATCTATAATGAGTTTGCTCATGTTCTGGCTTTCCAAACTTAGTCTCAATGCATCCTGGGCGAGCGCCATGTGGGTCCACAAGTCTAAACTTGTGGCTACATCCCTACAACTGCCTTAAGGAACTCTTCATGTAATCATCCATGTGATATACGAATACCTGCAGATATTTTAGATTCCAACGTCCACGCCTTGTCTCTCCAATTTCAATATAGTTTCATCCATCCACATTTCACAAATCTTAACACCATAATCTCACTCTAGCTTTCATGGAATCTCACTACATTTCACTTAGATTTCACTAAAAAACTTTGAATTCACTCCAATATCAATCTCATGTCACTCAAATCTCTCTCATCACACTCTAACATGTCACCATGGTTTTTAGTGCATAAGCAAAATTACAATCCTAGCTAATCTTCAAAATCTCCATAAAACAAACTAAAACATTTATACATTTCTCAAGTTTCACTCATGTCATTGACAAAAATCTGTAAATGTTTCTAAAAACCGTGAAAATCTCATTTAAAGGATCCCACCCTAACAAGAACTAAAAATGGATTTGATTCATCAATGAAAAATTCCTGAACATCATGTTACTCACATCTCTTTCACTACCGTTGTAACCTTAATCCACATTTCAAACCTTCCCACTATTATTCAAACAAGTGTGAGACATTGCACTGGATCTCCTATCCAATTTTATCCTTCAAATACTGATGTCAAAGTTTTCATCTGAAAGATTACATCATACTATGCTAAAAATTCATGTATCAATTCACATAACATTTCATTCTTGACGAAATAAGTACGTGCTTTCTTGCTTAGCAGCTTTCATAGCCAGTTTCCATGTAAACCCTTAAAACCTGTACACTTGTTTAAGGGATCCATCGGAGAAGGGAGTTGCCTCATCAGTAACTATAAGAGTGGGAGACAATGACATCTGCCTATGGCATTACCGGCTTTGACACCTCGGCTTCAGTGGAATCATCCCCATGTAGCAGACGGTGCGTGGCCTGAAGCTGGAGGAGTTGCAGCAGCCCGGTGCGTCGGCCTGTGAGAGCTGCATCAAAGGGAAACAAGCCCACTCTCCATTCACTAGGGAGTGGAAGGAGGCAGCTGATCTTCTCTCTCTTTTGCACACTGATGTGTGTGGATTCATGCCACCATAGTCCTTGTTCTGTAAGCTTTAATTCCTCACATTTGATGATGAATCGCGGAAGAATGAGTTTCTTTCAGCATTCAAGGCATGGGTGACTGTTACACAGAATGAGAGTGGCAGGCATCTTAAGGTGCTTTGCATTGATGGCGGAGGCAAGTACATCTCCAAGGACTTTTGCGAATTCCTCAAAATCCGCTTGATCCTGCACAAGATGAAGCTAGCCGCAAAACCACAGCTGAACGGCGTGAATGGGCATGCCAACTGCATGCTCATGGAGCCTGTTTGTAGCATGCTCAAGGAAACTGAGGTTTTGCCAACATTTTTGAAAGAGGCAGTCAACACTATCATGTACCTGAAAAAACTGAGCCCGACACATGATGTGCCGTTGATGATGGCGAAGGAGGCATGGACAGGACGCAAGCTGACTGTCATGTACCTAAAGGTGTTCTGGTGTGGCGAGTTTTTCCATGTGCCTACTGCTAACCACAACAAGCTAGATGCCAAGGGTGTGAAGTCTGCTCTCCTTAGCTACGACGCCATGGGATGCCATTTGTACAACCTAGCTACATGTAAGATTGTGTGCAGCCGTGATGTGGTATTCACGAAGGACGTGAAGGGTTGGACATGAAACCCTATGGAATCAGTCACGGTTGCACCAGCTCTTGATCCAGTGGGAGCCAAAGAGTCTACAGCTGAAGAGGAGCGAGCGGAAGGTATTGGTGACAGGGCAGTAGAGGGAGCTGAGGAGGCAAAGCAGCTAGCAAGCGAAGCAAACAAGAAGGACCAGCCGATCAAGAAACAGCAGCTACCGCACAGGTCTGCATGCCGATGGTCCTTGTGGAGATGGTCCTTGTGGAGCCATTGTGGCGATCCGAGTGCCTGGCAAGCAAACTGAGACCATTGGAACTGCTGTTGAACATGTGTACCTTTTCATCTTCACAGGATTCTTCTAACCTTGAGCTCCTCGTCCTCACTGTCGCTGACAACCCAACAAAATTCAGCGGAGTCATGCGCAGTGACAATGCAGCAGACTGGCGTGTCGCAGCAAACGAGTACTAAAAGATTATGAAAAAAAAAGACCTTGACTCTCAAAGAAGCTCCACATGGCAGCCGAGTGAGCGGCTGCAGGTGGATCTTTTGGCGCAAGCGCGGTGCTGATGGTGAGGTGCTCATGTACAAAGCACGGCTCATTGCAAAGGGGTATGCGCAGAATAAGGGTGTGGATTACAACAAGACGTTCACACTCATCCTAAAGTTTCCCTCCACCCATGCAATCATTGCTCTTACCGCTGCCATGGACTTGAAAGGTGCACCAGATGGATGTGACGTGTGCACTTGTGAATGGTAACCTTGAGGAGAATGTGTACATGGAGTAGCTGGAGGGATATGTAGTTGAAGGCCAGAAGGACCATGCGCAAAAGCTTGTGAAGGTAATCTACGGCCTTAAGCAAGCGCCGCATGCATGGCACCGCAAGATTGATGAGGGGCTGGATAGCCTTGGTTTTGTGGGCAGAGAGGTAAATGTTTCAGTCCATGGGCACACACATGACGCAAGCCAAGTCATCATCCTGCTCTACATTGATGACTTCCTTATTGCCTCTGACTCCAAGTCTCTCCTCAAAGATTCTAAGCAATCCCTTGCAGCCCCGTTTGATTCGAAACATATGGGAGAGCTGAGCTGTTACCTAGGTCTCCATGTGAAGCGTGATCTGCAACAGCAGACCTTGGATCTGTTTCACAGCAGTTACGTGAGCGAAACCGTCAAGCGCTTTAACATGGGAGTTGCTCAGAAGGTGGCGACACCGCTAGAAGTGGGAGCAAAGCTGAGCCTCCCTTAGGATCCTCACAGCAAGCAGCAGAGCAACTACATGGAGGTGATACCATACCAAGCATCAGTTGAGAGCCTCAGGTATGCAGCCGTTAGCACGCGCCTCGACATCAGCCAAATAGTGGGATCAGTGAGGAAGTTCTGCACCAACCAGGGTGTGCCACATTTGGCATGATGCACTATCTTGACAGCAGCAGCTGCCTTAGCCTCACATTCAACGGCAACAACAGCGCCATACTCATAAGTTATATCGACACAGATTGGGACGGGGATCTGGACACAAAGAGATCGACTAGTGGTTTTGTGTTTTTCTTGGAGGAGCAGCAATCAGCTGGAGGAGCAAGAAACATGAGTGTGTTGCTCCCTCCTCCACCAAAGGTAGAGTACATCACTTTGAGCGAAGAAACAAAGGAAGAAGTGTGGCTGTGTGAGCTGCTGGAAAGTATTGGGCAGCAACAGACAATAGCAACGACCATCTACTATGACAACATAAGCGACATCGCACTCGCAAAAAATGCAGAGTTCCACGCTTGCATGAAGCACATCAGCTTGCACTACCACTTCATCTGCAAGCTCGTGGGAAAGGATGTGGTGCACATTAAGTGTGCACACCGGTACGGAACTGTAGTTCTCAAGTTGGAACCGGAACCGTGGTTCAGTTTTCAGAACTCTAGTTTTGCTTGGAACCACAGCTCTTCACGATTCTACATAAGTAGAGGTGTGCCATGCACTGATTTTTGGACAAATTCCAGGGAAAGAACTTCACATTTCAACAGTTCTCAGCTTTCTTTCATTCATAACAGATTCATGACTATGGGGAAACAGTTCCTGTTAAATCACCTAGCATTACTTCATGAACACACAGTTCTTCATTGGTTCCCTTGTCATGCACATTTGGGGTTGCCTCTTGCATTATCATTGTTGACATTTTGAATTCGTCATTGCCATTGTTCTATGCAAGAATTACAACAAATAATGGAATCTTGCAAAATTGAAGAAGAATGCATGGAAAATCAGTTGAGTGATGGATCACAACTCTTCTCTGCGTCGCCATCGTCATCAGAGTCATTACCATCCCCACCCCCAAAACCGACTCCCACCTCCATCGCATTGCCATCTTCACCGGTTTCAAACACCCTCAGTCCCTCTAGCTCCTCAACTGCTTCACCAACCAACTCTGTTGTGGCCATCTGAAGTAGTGAATTCACTCGGTCTTCATCCTCCTTCAGCTCTTGGGCCACATTACCATGGTTATCAATTAGGAACTTTGGCAGGATGTGCTCATTGATCCACGACTTCATGGTGAGGAGATTCTCTAGTTTCAAGTGGTGAAGCAAGTGGCGCAAGTTGGTGATGAAGTGTCAGCTAAGGGAGAAAAGGATGTGACTGGGACCGCAAAGTAGTCCATGGCAGCAAGGAAGAAGGTGGGAAAGGCGTTCTGCTTCTTTCCTTAATGACGCAGCAAGTTGCACCTTGGGTCCTTCAGTGGAAGCTTCCCCCACCTGTCCACCTCAACCTCAAGTGTGGTTCCGGCTAGTTCAACAATCTAGGGGGCTGGATCTCGTGGTGCAAACAGATCCTGTGATGGATGTGTCAGCGCAACCTGCAATGATTTTTCATCCTCTTCTTGTTGCTGCAACACACATGGACGGATTTGGCACAACTTTGCCACTACAAGCGCTACTACAGTAGCAGGAAAAATCTGGCTTTCATCACTTGTACCTGATTCTATTTCTGCTTCTGCTTCCAGTACTGCCATTGCTGCAGCTTTAGCTGCTGCACATGCCTCTTCCACTCTCATGTGCTATGAATAGAGTGATGGATATGAGAGTGCCAGAAAGTGACAAAACTAGGTTGCTAGATAAAAATAATCTGGCATATCAGTTGCATAAAGGAAGTTTCACAGGCTCCAATGCACTTTACGGGACTCAATTCGGAGTCCGTTTCAGTGAGATATGGATTTCCGAAGTTTGGAGATCATGGGTCGGGTTCAAGTGACAACTTGAGCACTTTGAGCTCAAAAGGCGGCAGGATTATTGGCCAGGACGGCTGAGAGCGGCCTTCAAGGAGAAAATGTGGCTGAAGGACCTCCAAGAGACTTCAAGGAAGGTGCAGAAAACGATTGTTGGGCGTCCACGTGGTGTGAGACATAATTCTCTTGTGCAACAAGGTGACTGCCGCTCATCCCGCTAGGCTAGGAGAGTGTGCTAGAGGGTAGACTTTGACAGAGTGTATCTGAGTACTCCCTAGGCCAAATGAGGCATATAAGGGCTTGTTAGAAAGCTGTGACAATTGAGTTTATCACTCAAGAGCCAATTCAGACATTCACATTCTCTGGAAACCTGCATTTGCCTCCATAATTTCTGTCTGTGCAACATGCAACCCCCCTCTCACAAACTGTTGGTCCTGCCTAGGCAGCTCTTAGTGAGCATGATCACCTCCCTAAGGGCTGCCCCAGTTTTTGTCAGTGGTATCAGAGCTAGAACAAGGCTTTGTCTTGTCCTTAAGGTATTCCTTGCACCCTGTTGTGTGAGAGGTCCGTTTGTGGGCTGAACGTTGCACTACCATGGCGACATCCGCTTCTATGGTGGCCGGCGTCAACATTGCCTAGTTCGAAGGCAAGAACTTCTTCAACAGGAGCAACAACATGAAGATGGTGCTGATGGAGACGGGTCTCTGGAGCCAGGTGGATGAGACGAAGAAAGAACGAGCAGAAATCTCCCTCTCTCCTGGCAAGGCCCGTACCTCTCATGAGGAGCATGACCGCGTACTCGTAACCATCTATGTCCACCTCGCCGAAGGGCAGCAACTGCTCGTCTGTGGCATCCTCACGCCAAAGGAGGTTTGGAAAAAGCTTGATTCAACTTATGCTTCCAAGTCAATCCTCATGATAATGCACCTACCTCGTCGCTTTTACACTGTGAAGATGGATGAGCCCGGATCCATGATTGACTACATCAACATGGTGAAGTCTCTCTATGACCAGCTTGCTGCAATTGAGGACCCTGTCAAGGAGTGTGTGCTTATGCTAACCATCCTCTCTGTCCTTCCTAGCAGTTACACTCCTCTCATTGTTGCCGTGGACCAGCGCGGTGACAATTTCTCCTTCAACGATGTGGAGGAGAGCCTGCTGTTTGAGGAGGAGCGGCGCAAGGGAGAGGAGGGCGGAAGCGGACTGGACGTCGCTCTCATCACCAACTCTGGTTATGGGGGTGGTGCTGCACCAACCAGGGGCAACAGCGGAGGAGGGAAGAAGAAGGGGGACTGCCACTACTTCAAGAAGCCGGGCCATTGGGCGCGTAAATGCTGGAAAAAGAAGGCAGATCCTGCGGCTGGAGTGGGAGCGGAAAAAGAGTCCGACGCTTCTGCAAACGCCACAGATTGGGGGAGTGGATTCCTGACAACCATCCATATCCTGCACGTCTCCAACAACAGCGCCCTGTTCTGGATCATCCACTTGGGAGCCACACGCCACATGACGTGTTGCCGTGAGTGGTTCGTTTTCTACACCGTTATTGAGCCTCGTCGGTTGTACGTGGGGGACAACCATGTGCAAATGGCGGTTGGGGAGGGTGAGATTGTGTGTTGTACTTCCGTTGAGGACAAGCATATGGAATGTCATGTAAAGGGGGTGCTCCATGTTCCGGGACTAGCACCTTACCTCCTCTCTGTCTCGTCTCTCATCTTCGAAGGCCTACAGGTTTGATTTGAGAATGGTGGCTGTACCATCTCTGCCCGTGCAGGCCATGTGCTTGCAAAAGAAAACAAAGAGGATGCACTCTACTGTTTCTATGTGGTATCAAAGAAGGAAGCCGACTCAGCATTGGCAGAGAGAGATGGAAAACATGACATTGGCCTGTGGCACCGCCGGCTTGGCCACCTCGGTTATGGCACAATCATCTCCATGCAACAGATGGTCCACGCCCTAGAGCTCAAGGGGGGTGAAGTAGCCTGGTGCATCGGCTTGTGAGAGCTGCATTGAAGGGAAGCAAGGCCGCTCTCCTTTCACGAGGGAAGGGAAGGGGGCGGCTGAGCTTCTCTCACTCGTTCACTCTAATTTGTGCGGTCCCATGCCATCTCAGTCCTTGTCCGGCAAGGTGTACTTTGTCACGTTCAATAATGACAAGTCAAGGAAGACGTGGGTATCCTTCTTGGGTGGCAAGGATGAGTGCCTTGATGCTTTCAAGGCGTGGATTGCTGCTGCGCAGAATGAGAGTGGCAGGCGGTTGCTTCGCACGGACAGTGGAGGAGAGCACCTCTCCAACGACTTCTGCACCTTCCTCAAGCGTTGCAAGATCAGGCACAAGGTCACCCCACCTGGAACATCGCAACTGCGATGTTCCAGGTGTGGAAGATGTTCCCCACCTCGACCTCCTTGTCATTACCGTTGTCACCACACATCTAAGTTTCTCGACCTCCTCCCTGCACCTCCTGCACACCGCAGCCCCGCTTCGCCCTCCGCGCCCATCACGAGGTGGGGCCAAGCAACCAATGCAGATCTTGCGCAAGCATCCGCCACAGTCCTGCACCTCCACTCCCCACCACTGGCCGCATTGAGCGCATTTCTTTTCTTCCAGTTCCTTCCTCCTTTTCTCCTCTGTCGCGACCCGTCCCTCTGCCTACCAATGCCTCATTGTGGCCCCGGAAACGGAGCGCGGACCTCTCTTTCGCTCTGGAATCCCTTCTTCCTCCTCCTCTTCCTCCTCCTCCGCTTCTTCTGGGTCCCACCTTCCGCGGGACGGTGCTCCCCCAGCGCCGGGTCCTGCTCCTTCTTCCTCATCCCTTTTCTTCGCGGCCTCCTGTTCAGCACCCTCCTTCAGGCATCGCAGGCAGGTTCGATTTTGTCCGATGCAGGTCTTGGAGGTTTCGCCAGCGTACTGATGCGCTAGATTCCCGCATACCCGGCACACCACCTTTAGGAGTGGTTCAGCAGGGAGGTTCTCTCCGCACCACACACACGGGCCCGTGTAGTTAGCCAGGGCCTTAGGGCTCATCGACACCCTCGTCTGCGGTGGTACCTTCTGGGGTAGCTGCGGGGATGCTCCCACTGGGGTCCGCTCGGGCTGTGGTTCAGGTCTGCCTTCAGACTCCTCCTTTCCCTGGTCCCGTGGCTTTCCCTGCTCTTGCCGTCCCTTCTCCTGCTGCTCCTACTGTTGCTCCCGCCTCCGCGGCTTGCGTTGTTGTTCCTTCTGTACCTCCTCCACGGCAAGTTCGCGGACATCGGATTCCTCCTCCTCAACCTCCTCTGGTTCCTGGCTCCATTCCTGCTCTTGCTGTGACACCTGCCTTTCGCAGATGTCTAGCACCTCTTCCGCTCTCCACCCCCTCGAGCCCTCCGCTGTCCCAGAGGCGGTAGGCGACCTCCCGTCCCAGGGATGTGCGTCTGCCATGCATGTGACAGCAGCACAAATTTCGTGGCCTGGTAGCTGCGGTCGCTGAACCCTTCCGGTCCCTCCAGCCACACTTGCCCCGCCTCCACACTAGCCACGCGGAACACCTCCCGCGTCTCCCCTACCTCTCTCCCACCGCAAGGGAAGGGGCGGAGATACACCAGGTGACCTTCCTTGATAGGCCCATGGTTCAGCCGTCGGTTTGCCGCGTCACATCCGCGCCAGGCAACGACCGAACCTCTCAACCGCGTCTCCGCCCGCATGGCTTTTGTCCGCTCGCAATGCTCGCGGAACCATTCCACGACCGCCTTGTCTTTCTCATCCTCCGAGAGTTTCTCTTGCTCCTCCGGAGCAAGCAGTAGCCTTAGCGGCCTCTGGGGCATGCCCATTGCCGCCCGCAGTGGTTGTCCGAAGAGTAGCATGTATGGTGAGAAGGAGGTTGCTCGGCTGGGTGTCGTGTTGATGAAGTGAGCCGTTTTCCTCAGCTTCTCAGTCCAGCTGCTGCCCTCCGCGGTTGCCACTGCCCTCTCTAGTATGTCATGCACCCGCTCCACCTACCCTTGTGACTCTGGCCGATATCGCCCGGAGTGCACATGGCGGACCCCCCACTCCTCCAGTTCCTCTCTGAAGGCCCCCATGAATTCTGTGCCGTTGTCGCTATGCACCACGCTGGCTCAGCATCGCTACTGCTTTCCGCACTACCGCCGCCGCTCGGGCCTGAAGTTGTGCCTTTCGCTGTAGGGAGCCCGCGGATGGCTCCGGGTGGTAGCGCTTGACTCCAGCCTTGTTTCTCTTCCCCATCTTCTCTTCTTCTTCTGCTCCTGCCTGCCTTGCCGCGGCCCTATCTTCTGTTGCTTTCCTTGCTGCCTCCGTTGCTGTGCCACCTGCCCCTTCTCTAGCTGCCTCTGCGGTTGCCCGTGTTTTGGCTGCTACCTGTGCCTCCGTGGCTACTGCTCCTACTACCTTGTCTGTCAATGTTGCCGTCGCTTCTGTTGCCGCTACTGCTGCTGTCTCTGCCTTTACTTTTGTCGCTTCTGCTGTTGTTGCTGCTGCCTCTGCTTCCGCCCCTTCTGCTGCTGCTGCTGCTGCCTCTACCATCGCCACTGCCGCCGCTGCTTCTGCTTCCCCCATGATTTCCGTTATGAGTTCTTCCGCCGCATCCTTATCCGTCTTAGCCGCTGCTTCCCGTTCCTTAGCCAATTGGGCCTCTTTTTCCGTGGCCCTTGCGGCCACCCGTTCTGCCTCAGCTGCCTCCTCCTGCCATTCTTTTCGCAGGCGCTCTTGCATCTGCTGCAACTGAGGGGAGGACTGGGTGTATTCGCGAGCCTCCTCCACCTCCGCATCCCTCCTGCTCCTGTCCTCTCGGCATACTTCCGCTGCCTCCTTGGCCTAGTGTCGCACCTCTTCTTCCTTGAGATTCAGTCCCTTCCCTTGAACCACGGTCCAGTGTGCCGCCGCAACCGCTGCCGCTACCCTGGTGCGTATCACATTCCGGAGCGTCAGCGTCCAGCATTTTTCCATGGCTTCCATCCAGCATCCCTCAGGTACCTAGGTGTCAGCAAGCCGTGATCTTTCTTTTTGCGGGTACTGAACGCTCCATCTAGAATAGACAAGGTTGAGCAAATATCCCCACCTCCATTCGTCTGCTGCGGATCTTCGCCGCGGTGCCTCTGCCGATTCGACTACCTGGTCATTCACTTGGTACAGAATGAGGGCTCTGGCCCTCTCCTGGAGCAGGTGCACGTACCGTCTCTCTGGACTGCTCCACTGGTCCTTCCGCACCCTGTTCCACCACACTCGAGCAGCTTCCAGTGATGGGTCCGCCCGCTCGGTGTCCAGTATTTCCGCGACGCCAGTCATGTCACTGGCCACCCCTTGTTTGATGCTCAGGCTATCCCGCAATGCCAAAACAAGGCGCTCCGCGCCGGTTGTCTCCAGCAGAAGCACCTGTCTCTCGTGTACTCCGAGGGCCAGCACCCCCGTGGCTGCTCCCTTTAGTACCACCTGCCACATCCTACCAAACAATGAATCCTCGAATTCCGCACGGATCACTTCCAGAATCTCTGTCAGCATCTGGAGCATGACGCTGCTTACTACTTCAAGCAGCAGAGCTTCCTTGGGCTGCTCCCCGCTGTCCCCCGAGCTTTCCTCGAGGTGCGTTCTCGCCCCTTCCATCACCGTTCTTGTGCCTAGTAGGGGGCGTGCGGGTTGCCGAGTTGGACTACCGCGCGAGGTCGGCGGCGAGTGAGAGAGCGCCGTCGTGGCCGGGGAGGGGACTGGGGTGGCCAGGGTTCGAGCTTCATCTCGCGGGCTTGGTGTTGGAGTGGCGGTTGTTCTTGCCGCTGCCTGCGTGGTTCCCACCGCTGGCTCCATGCGCCTGAAGGTTCGCGTCGGTGTGCTTGTGGTCGGGCCTTGTCGCGACGTGCCTGGTGATTTGGCCGCAGGTGGCGTGACCTGCGTTGGTGTTCGTTCCGCGGAACTAAACTACGGTGGGATTGCTGCTGCTGGTCTTGTGGTTGGTGTCAGGGTCGTTCCTGCGGCCGGGCTGGGCCGCGGTGAGGCCGCAGCCGCTGCTGGTGTGGCCGTCACCGGTGTCGGCAGGGTTCTCGTTGCCGAGCCAGGTTGGGACATGCCTGTTGCGGCCGTGGGTGGTGCTGGTGTCCTTGCAGGCGCAGTCCTTGTCGTGGGGCCCTGCTGCGGTAGGGCCGCTGTTCCCGTTGGTGGTGTTGGTGTTCGTGCCGGGCGGTGTCCCGCGCCCGTGTTAAGAGCAGGGCGGCGTAGCTGCCGCCGGGAGGATCCACCCCCCCGCGACGAAGGCGCGGACCCCGTTCCTTGATTGCGTGCCATGTCGGATGTTCTGCGGGCAAGAGCCCAGCTGCGGGTTATCCGCCAAGTGTGTCGAGCGCCGGTGAGAGCTAGGTCGAAAGGGGAGAGGGCCGCTCTCGGAGATTGCCGATGCGAGTTAAAGAGTGGGGTGAATGATCGAGTGCCGGAACTGGAAATGAGACTGAGGATGCCTGCACCAATTAACATTTCCGCCTGGCGCAGTGCGAGCCAGTCCGCCGCGAGCAGAATATCATATGTGCGGACATCGCAAATCTGGACGGTTTGTGCCGCATGTACATTCGCCACCTGCATGGGGAGACCCGCGATTTGTCCGAGCGGCGCATCAATGTCTCCAGTGGAGATGGAGAAGCGGAGTCGAGTGGACTGGATGAGGTGCTGCATGTGGAGCGAGCGGACCATCCGGAGCGTAATCATGGTATGGGTGGCGCCTGTGTCCACGATGGCCACGAACTTGCGTCCACATATCCACACGTAACACCACGCCACGTGGACGTCGGAGGGTGCGGGCGGTCCGGGGGTGAGGGCCGCGGGTGCCCAGGTGCATGATGCACATGCAGCGGCACCGCGTACACTAGAGTGGGTGAGGATGATGTTGCGGGACAACAGGCGGATGCCGGTTAGACTATCTCGCGTGCATGAGAGGCGGATGCCAAGAGGGGAAAGAGAGGTATTGTGAGTGTTGAAAAGGGTGCGGAGACTTTCTGCAGACTCAGGGGAGTGGAGGAGGCAGTCTACCAGAGTGAGGGGATGGCGGTTCGCAAGAAGTATTGTGGCAGGAGGAGGAGACTATGGTTCGCTGAATGGGGAAGTCTGTGGTGGAGCAGCGGATGTTCTCGAGGCTCGCGGGTTTGCATGTCGTGGGGGAAGATGGGGAGCAATTTCCTCCAACGTCCAACCGCGGATGGTGGGGTTGTACCTGCCCGCAAGCTACAGGCCAGACACGGAGATGGCTGGTAGAGTCTCCGCGATGGTCCACTCCGCGGCGGGATCGAGCTCATTCAAGGGCTGCAAGGCGATCTTCTGTTCTTCCTCGTCGAATTCTCTTGCCACTCCCTCCCATTCTGCCTCAGTGGGTGGGGGTGGTGTCCCGACCTCTGGAACAAGTCTTGCATCATTTGGGGGTGCCTCCGCTATGTTTTGCGGTGCCTGGTCAGGGTCTGGCCAACCAGTGCGCGGAAGTCGGCTCAAGGCATCCGCGTTGCGGTTTGCAAGTGCAGGCTGGTACTTGATCTTCATGTTGTAACCCTAGAGAAGAAGTGCCTACTTGGCTAGGATGCCCTCATGGTTCTGAGTAGTTAGGAGCCACTGCAACGCCTGATGGTCTGTAAAAACCGTGAACGGCTTTCCATTCTTGATGTAATCGCGGAAGTGTTGAAATGCCCAGAGGACAGCCAAGCATTCGCCCTTCACTGGAGGGTACTTCCACTCCCCTTCAGTGAGGGCCCGACTGGCATAGGCGATCACCTTCTGCGTGGGTTCCTCCACCGTCTGGGAGAGGATGGCCCCAAGCCCGTCCCGCGACCAGTCGGTGGTGATGGAGAACGGGAGGTTGAAGTCGGGAAACTCGAGCATGGGTGCGGTAACGAGGCGCTGCTTGATTTCCTTCCAGGCGTCCGCGCAAGCTGTCATCCATTCAAACGGCACGTCTTGGTGCATCAACTCCTGGAGCGGCTTGATGATGCCCGCATGGTCACGTACAAACTTCCGGTAGAAGGAGACGAAGCCCAGGAAGATCTTGACTTGCCCCACAGAAGTGGGCTGGCGCCATTCCTGTACTGCCGCGATCTTTGCTAGATCACTCTTGATGCCGTCCGCGCTCATCATGAAACCCAGAAATTCCATCTCCGCGGCTCCGATGGAGCACTTGGCTACCTTAAGCTTTAGGTTTGCTCTGCGGAGGGCAACGAAGACGGCGGCCAATGAGGAGAACAGTTCCTCAAAGGTGTGTGCCGCGACCATGATGTCGTCGATGTAGCAACTAACATTGGGGATTCCGCGGAGGGTGGAGTCCATAACCCGCTGAAATGTCGCGCTTGCGTTGCGGAGTCCAAAAGGCATGCGTGTAAACGCATACAGGCCTTCTGGTGTCACAAACGCAATTTTGGCGATGGAGTCCGGGTGCATGGGAACGGCATGAAAGGCAGCTTTCACGTCGAGTTTTGCCAACCATCCGCGACCCTGCTGGCGCTCCTGTATGTCGACAATCAGAGGCATGGGGTACGCGTCTTCCTCGGTCACACGATTGAGATCGCGGAAGTTAACGCAGAATCGCTTGGACCCGTCTGGCTTCGCTACGATGACCAAGTTGGCACGCGAGGGACTGACGATTGGGACAATCACCCCCTGTGCCTTGAGCTCCGTGAGCCTCTCTGTGATGATCTTTTCCTGCTCCGGAAGGATGCGCCGCACCTTCTGTTTTGTAGGCGCGGAGTCCCCAGTGGAGATGACATGGAAGGCTTCCACGGCCCCCAGGTCAACCGTGGAGCCAGCGAAGATATCCGCAAACGCGTCCAGCAGATCACAGAAATCCTGCTTTTGTGCGGATGAAAGCCGTGAGTGGAGCATGTGATCCCATCACGGTGGTGGTGATGGTGCTCTTTCGCGGAGTGGGTAGAATTCCTCCTCTTCTTCGAGTTGATGGCCATCTCCTAGGACTCGTTGTCCCCTCTGCCACAGTCCCAGGAGGTAAGTTTGCACCCCGTGTTTGCTTGACTCCCCCGCGAGTTCTTGCCATTCTCTTGTTGTGACCTGTTCCGCAGCTGGTAAGTGGGCTGGGATAGGTGGCAAGTTGTATTCTTGTGCCTGGGAGTCCTCTGCCGCAGCCTCCAGGAGGGAGAAGGATTCGCCGCCGGTTACCGCTACCGCCATTCTCTCACCAATGGTGACTGGGCAGAACGCTTCTTCCCCGGAGGCGGAGCTGAGTTGCATGACGCCGAGGGAGAAAAGAAGGTTGGCCCGTCGCGGTACCAAGTAATCCATGCCAAGGACTACGTCATACGTTCCGGCTGGCGTAACCTGGACATTTAATGGTTCATGGAGAGATCCCACCTGCATGGGTAGGCCGTGAACTTCCCCATCTCCATAGTCCATTCCGCCTGTTGAGTTGGTGAAAGGGCGTCGGGTAGGGAGGATGCGGTCTGCCCACCCGACTACCAGAAGGACGCAAAACGCCACAGTAGTGTGAGTGGCGCCTGTGTCGATGATGGCTAGGAACTTCTTCCCACACATCCAAACCATGCAACAGGCGACCTCGTACTGGTTTTCATCCCGTCGCGGGGGTTCCAACGGCTGCGGTGCCCATCCCCACTCATCTTCTGCAAGGCTCAGTGCGAGAGAAGTGTCAGGCACCGCACGGCGGGTGTTCTGTGTGCCAGCGGTAGGCATGGTGCAGTCGAGAGAGATGCCCACAGTTTGGAGTCGTCGATTCGCTCTGGAGAATTCCTCTTTCAGTCGCGGTGCGATCTCTGGGTGAATGCGGAGGAACTCAAAGAAGTTGACTTCCGCGATGGCAGTGGTAAACAGACGGTGAACGGGATCGGCGCTTCCCTCCGCGGCCACCGGAGCTCCTGTTGGTGCCGGCGAAGATGGGGCAGGTTGCTTTTCTGCTTTGGGTGGTGGTTTTGTCTGCCGTTGTTTTTCCGGCACTACGGTACGTATAGCAACTGCCTCTTGGAAGCGTTCGTCCGCGGCCTCTGCCTTGCGCCGCATATCCTTTTGTATTCTGGCAGCCATCTGTAGATCCCATCCACGCAAGCCTATCTCTTGGGCTCGTGTAATGAGAGTGGTCTCCGCTGCGGTAGGAGGCAACTCCGTAGTCTCATCCTCCGCCATCGGCAGTCCTAGCTTGACGTTGCGGGCTCCGCTCGTAGAGTTTGTGGGTGCTTATGGGTTGGGCAGAATGCCCTGCCCTCCTGGGGCCGTCTGGTTTTGATGGTGCGGTGCCTGCCGCCCAGCTTGCGTCTGCTGCTGATGTTGCTGGTCCTGCTATGGTTGATTATAATACCGCTGCCACTGCTGCACCATAGGGTCCTGCTGCATGGGATCGGTTCCCAGAACACCCTGTCTTTTTTGCGTACAGTCACGAGCAATGTGTTCCAGGCTCTGGCAGGTGTAACACGCCTTCGGCTTGGGCTGGGAGGCCTGTGCGGCTGGTGCTGGAGTGTGAGAATCTCCACCCTGATGCTGTCGCGTAGACCGCTGCCGTGTGGAAATGGCCGTGGCATCTTGTACCGCATCTTGCAGCGACTGGTAGCGCTCACGGATCATCACGCTGCTGATTTCATCAGAGAGGGCGCGGATAAGATTTTGTAGGAGTACCAATAACGGCAGTCCTTCCCCTTGAGGGTTCTTCGTGATTGACGCCCAAGTGAGGAACTGATCTAAAAATCTGCGGATGTCGGTGTCCTTCCGCATCACCTCTTTTTCAATCTTACGGAGTGCTTCTTCCTTGGTCAGCCGCTTGAAGCGCTCAATCAGCGCGTTGCCAAAATCCTCGAAGGAGGTGAACGGCGCTCAGGCATTGTAACAATCCTTCGCAGCACCCTGAAGATGGAGCTCCGCGGTGGCCAGGCAAAGGTCTGGTGGGATCCGTCCTATGCTGGCATGTATCGTTATCTGCTTCAAGAATGTCCATGGGTCCTCTTCAGGGGTCCCTTTGAAGATCTCCAGCCGCGGAATGTGAGCTGGCTGTGCGCGTACATACTGCAGCTGGGGCACAGTATTTCGGTTGGCCATGGATGTCACCACGGAGAACGGGTGCGAGGCTTGAAGGGGGGGTTGGAGTGCGCGGCTGTGACCGCCGAGTAACCCACGTGGCTAGTTTGTGGCTGCCCCTGGGGTGCAGGTGTGGGGTTGCCCATTGGGGCTGTCGCCGGAAGAGCATAGTAGTGAGCCGCAGGGGTGGCCTGCGTCGCGTAGGGTGCGGAGTAGAAGGTAGTCCCAAGGGACGGTGCCTGTGTGTTTGGGGCGGCGGGAACCGTAGGTCCTGGCAACCAGTAGCCCTGAGGTGCAAGATATGACATTGCAGGGTGGTAAAGGGGGGCGGTGGTAGATACTGCAGGTGTCGCAGTAGTCCCTGGATTCGGCAGGAGCGCTGGGTAGGCGGGGTGGGGTACAGTGGTTTGTACCTGGCTGGCAGGTAGTGCTCGATGGACTGCAACTCCAGCTTGCGCGGTACCGATCGGTTGCTGGTGATAGACTGGATGTCCAACTGCCACAGGCATTAGTTGCGACGTCATAGGGGCCGATGGTTGCTGTGATGGCATCTGCTACATGGGTACCTGCGGTGGCACTCCCGCCGCGGAGGGCGTGTTCCAGGTGCCCATCATCGGCCAACCTGGTGGGGCTGTGGTAGAAGGGATTGTTGTGGGCCTTGCGTACGGCAGAGTCCCTTGCAATGCCGGGTTGGGTTGTGGCTGGGGCCCTGTGAGTGACTGCTGGGTCGCGTGGGATGGCTACGGAATCAGGGGGGGTTGGTGCATCATGCCCCCTCTCTGTTCCCCCTACAGTGTTCCTTGCCATCCAGCGAATTGTGGGTTGTGGCTCACCGTTGCCCTCACGCTTGGTGTTACTGGGATCACCGCAGCTGTCAAGCGCGGATTCACCTATAGGGGTACTCCTTCCATTACATTGGATAGTCCAGTCCCGGCTGTCTGATCCCCTTCCGCGTGTTTTGCTGTGGGTGGGTGGTGTTGCTGCCTCATCTCCGGCATCACAGGTGACCTGCCTAGCTGCTCGATGCATACCTCCTGCAGAGGCTGTCTCACCCCCCTCTCCCCCTTCACCGAAGGTGAGCGCTCCGCTGGCATGCATCCCAACTGTGCTTGGTAGCGGTGGGCGACCCCAAAGGTTGGCTCTCTGGAGACAAGCGGAGGCGAGGAGGTTTCCATCCCTGCTAGGGGTGCGGATGGCAGGTGCTCCTCCTCTACTGTCCATGACTGTTGCAATCCGCCGCACCGCTGATAAACTAGTCCTTGATATGCCAATGATCTCCCGGTCTCGGAGAGTTCGTCTGCTGGCGATGGCACATTGGAAAACCACCTGTGCTCCATAGAGTCGTTGGCCTGGAGCTGGTGAGTTCCGCGCACATCCTGGCTGTGTACGCTTTCCACCTCCACGTGGTCCTGCAGCGCGTTCATGATACGCCGCTAGTGTAGCTGTTCCAGCCACTCAGTGACTCTTCGGTGCTGTCCCAATGGGTCCACACCCGGCGATGAACTGACAGGCGTGCGAGAGGGTGTGGGCGAGGTCTCCCTACTGCCCGCCTGTGTGGCCGCACGCCGCAGCAAGAAGTGGCGTATGGAAGCTTGCTGCGAATGCTGCTGGTGCCGCCTCCGCGTATCCTGATGCACAAAACTGGCTGCCGACATGTATGAATGAATCTGAAGGCTCGTGAAGTTCTGCTAGCAAAGAGCAAGGAACTGTCCACGCTCACCGCACCATGACACTGACCCCCAATTTTGCCGCGCACGTTGTTACTTCCGCGCTCTCTGACTCCACGTTTAGTCTGTTCCGCGACCCTTTGGTTCCGCGCTTCCGGGCAAGACCGGCTTCTCGCTCCTCCGCTACTCCTCTGGGTCTTCCGCGGATGCTTCACACCTTCGGGGTCCCGCTCGTGGGTAGTGCTCCGCGGCTCGCTCCTTACCGGCACGAGAGTCTGCCACCTCGTGGCCTCTGACTCCTATGCCCGCGAAACCCCGTTCCGCGGTCGTGCGCAAGGCCGCGGAGTTGCCAACAGCACCCTTCACCCAACTTAGGTTCCCTGGTGATGACAGCACTCAGCGGAATCTTTTGTTGCTCTCAGGAGTAGGATGGATTGAGCAGTATGCTCCGCGCACACCCGGAAGATAAGTATTTGTCCTCCGCGGAACGATTCCGCGGAGAGCACGGTTACAACCCTCTCAACAACTGCGGATCTCAGGGTGTGAAACGTGAGTGTGAACCAAACTGATGCTTGCGCGGGTCAATCAGACACAAGGAGGCAATCTGGTTCTCAACAAGTCAAGACTTTCAGGCTCAAGAGAGGAAATCAGGCTTGTATTAACTCAAGTTGCACGAGATCAGACAAAGGAGTGAGCATCTCTCGTCATTGGTCAGCTCAGTCAGTCAGTCATAGTCTCTCTGTCACTCTAGTCTCTCCGCTACGCCACTATTATATATCCACCAAAACTAGTTCTCTCAGACACCTTCTATCACCCTTCCCTTTCTTGGACTCCACGCGGTGCGTCACATGCACCGCGGGTCTCGTCCTTGACACACACACACCTCACTACTACATTTCCCTATTCTCCTACTGCATTTTCCTCTAGTCCGCAGCTTGGACGCTCGCGATCTTGTGTTCTTCCTTGAATCTTCATCTTCGCGCGGTGCGTCCTCCCGGTCCTTCTCCCTGATTACCGCTGCCCTCCCTGAGCCCTCATTGGTCGAGCTCCTTCTTGATGTCTGGTTCTGTCGTCGTGTGTTCTGCACGTCCGATGCTCCACCTTCTCCGCGGCTCGACTCATGTTCCCTTCTCACCGCGGACTCTTGCCCTGCTGTCCCTCCTTTTCTTGTTCCACCGCGGCCATTGCTTCCACAGCCGTAGGGAGATTATCGTTGATCTCTGCCTCCTGGCGGCAATTTTTCCCGCCTCTTTCCTTCACCACTGCTGGATTCCGCGCCACCTCACGCTCTACCGCAATCATATTGCGGGAGCCAGCATACCTCGCGCGTTCTCCGATGCTCCGCGGTTAACTTGTTATCCTCCTCCGCCGATTTCTGGCCGCGGAAGCCTCGTTCCGTGGATATGTGGGGAGCAACAATTTCTCCTCCGCGGATCCATCTTTTCCTCAGCGGAGATGCGATGGATCCTTGCCTGACACAGTGCCGTACCAAGAAGCAGTTGGGAGCCTCATGTACGCAACAGTCGGCACGCACCTTGACATCAGCAAAGTAATGGGAGAGCTAAGCAAGTTTTGCATGAATCCGGGCGTGCCGCATTGGGAGGCAGTCAAGCGCGTGCTCCGCTACCTTGACAGCAGCAGCAGCCTTTGCCTCACCTTCAACGGCAACAACAGCCCCATCCTCATTGGCTACAGTGATGCAGATTGGGGAGGTGACCTGGACACAAGGTGGTCGACCAGTGGGTTCGTGTTCGTGCTCGGGGGAGGTGCAATTAGCTGTAGGAGCAAGAAGCAAGAGTGCGTTGCCCTCTCCTCCACGGAAGGGGAGTACATCGTCCTGAATGAAGCAGCAAAGGAAGCCGTATGGCTGCATGAGCTGCTGGCAAGCCTTGGAGAGTAGCAGACCACAGCGACTATAATCTACTGTGACAGCATGAGCACCATTGCTATGACCAAGAACGCAGAGTTTCACGCCCGCACCAAGCACATTGACCTGTGATATCACTTCATCCGCGAACTCATGGCAAAACAGGTAGTGCAGATCAAGTTCTGCCCTTCCACCATCATGCTGCCAGACGTTTTGACCAAGCCGATGGCAGCACACCGCTTTCAGGAGCTGAGAGGACAGTGCGGACTTGTGTGATTTTTATTCTCGCAAAGTGGGAGAATGATGGATACGAGAGTGCCAGAAAGTGAATAAAACACGTTGCTTGGTAAAAATCATCTCGCATAACAGTTTCATAGAGGATGTTTCACAGGTTCCAACTCACTTCACGGAACTCAATTCGGAGTCTGTTTGAGTAAGATATGAATTTCCAAAGTTTGGAGATCATGGGTCGGGTTCAAGTGATGACCTGAGCACTTTGAGCTCAAAAGGCGGCAGGATTATTGGCCAGGACGGCTGAGAGCGGCCTTCAAGGAGAGAAGGCAGCTGGAGGACCTCCAAGAGACTCCAAGGAAGGTGCAGACAACGATTCTTGGTCGTCCAAGTGGTGTGAGACATAATTCTCTTGTGTGACAAGGTGAATGCCGCTCATCCCGCTAGGCTAGGAGAGTGTGCTAGAGGGTAGACTTTGACAGAGTGTATCTCAATGCTCCCTTGGCCAAATGAGGCATATAAGGGCTTGTTAGAAAGCTATGACAAACTACGTTTTCAATGAAGAGTCAATTCAGACATTTGCATTCTTTGAAAACCTACATTTGCTTCCTTAGTTTCTGTCTGTGCAACCCGCAAACCCCTTCTCACAAACACTTGGTCCTGTCTAGGCGGCTCTTAGTGAGCCTGATCACCTCCCTGAGGGCTGCCCCAATTTCCATCACAGAGGAGCTTGATCACCTTCACCTCGAGTTCAGTCACATACATGATTTCCATGAGCCCAATGTTTCAATGGTGTGCACCTTGTCCACTGGCTAACTGGCTCACCGGCTGGCTGCACGCACAGACAAGGCATGGACCGCTCAATGGAATACGTCTCCTTGGTCTGTTCTGAGATAAGCAAGGAATGCACTACCCGTAATTGGTATGTTCCCAAGAGATCATCATAAGAAACACACCTTTGTTGCCTAGTTGGAATAGGCACCGGAGCTCATGGGTCGTAGGTTCAAAGCCAACAACAGCCACAGTTCTCTTTGTGGCAAAACCTTGGACATGAAGCTTCTAGGGAGGTAACAAGGAAGCTTACTGGAGCCAACACGTGGCGGTCTCAGGATGCGTCAAATAGGACTGTAGGTTGATTATGGCTCTTGTGGACCAACTGCCAGCTGAAGCATTAGCAAAGCTCTACGAGTATAAAAGCTTATACCCTCCATGCATCCATTTACACTTCTTACCTTTGAGACTCCTCACAGAGGATCCCTTGTTTGAGGGTGATATGTCATCTTGGTTGCAATTCCAAGAGCGGTCGACGGTCTCCAATGTGAGGACCCGTTTCTTACACCGTTGCTATCCAGCGCATGGACTAAGGATTATGGGCCCACACTTCTGGCTCCAAGGCATGCTTCCAAATCCGACTCGCGCGTGGTCTTACACGGTGGAGAGGTACAGCAAGGAAACGAAAAAATGTAACAGATCCATCTTCTCCATCGGCTCCATTGGCGATGGACCCGATGGACTAGGGGACTAGGGATAGCACTGTCCATGTTGGAAAAGACCCTTCAGCCCCAACGGAATAAAGCTCTACCACTTTAGAAGGTGGTGCGACCCCGATTCCGTTTCTCACGATGGCACCATTGCCTTAGGCGATCATTGGCAAGAGGGGTATTCAACAGAACCAATTTCACCTTTGAAACCGGTTGTAGCAAAGAGCCTTATAAGCATCATTTACCTCAAAAAAATAGTGTAGCAGCAAAGTACAGAAGACAAGCACCTGCAAACTGGTGGATCAGACTCAATCCCGCCTCGAAGCGGGTATGTTTAAATTCCCGGGGAAAGGTTTTCCCTTGTGGAGATGGTAGTTTGAGATTGTCATGAACGTGCGTGGCTGCCTCAGCATCCTAAAGGGGACTGAGACAGGACCCGCCAATGCAACAGTGGCTACTCATGTGGTTGATCTGGTAGCATGGACGACAAAGAACGACATGGCTCTTACCATACTTGTGATGTCAATCAACAAGACTCAACACTCTCACATCACAGAATGCACGTCGGCTGCCGAGGCCTACACAAAACTCTCATGGGTACATTAACTAAACGTCCTAGTAAACTGAGTCTTCATCTTCCAAAGGTTGATGTCAATGAGGGTGAGTAAAGGAGAATTGATTCCCGTATTTTGTACGGTCGTTCGACAATGTACTGCAAGAGGTTTGGAAAATGGAGTGGAAACTCGACTCCAACATGCGTGCCATGATCCTTCTGATGACATTGCCAGGAATCTGGGGATCCTTGATCACTGTATTTGGCCGTTGGAAGGAAGCAAATATGATGTATGAGGCTGTCATCAAACACGTCCGCAACGAGGCCATGCGATGGAGTGGTAGTGAGGCAAACATTTCAGCCTATGCTCCTCGCTTCGGTGAATAAGGTGCAAGCTCCTACTCTCGAAAAGGTAGTAGCGGAAGCAATTGTGATGGAGGGAAAGGCAATGGTGGGGGGAAGAGTTCCAAGAAGCGCGACAACTGTCAAGGCTTGGAATTGGGCTAGGGACTGCTATAGTCCCAAGAAAGAAGGCAGGAACAAGGACAGGACGGAGAAGAAGGAGTTCACCAACATGATTGCTGAACGGTTGCCCACGAAGGGCACAGTGCTCGTCAGGGACCCGGGGCATTCACCATTGACTCGGGCATCAACCACCACTCCTCAAGTCTAATCTAGAGTTGACTACTGGTGTAAAGCTGAAAGCCTCCATGTCACCAAGCAACAAAGCAAAACGAAGGGAGATGCAAGACATCCCCAACCACTCCGCTGTGGGTGGCACCATGGTAGGGGCTTGTTCTGACATGTGCTATGCTGTGGGACAAGTGAGTAGGTTTGTGGCCAATCGAGGGCCACACCATTGGCAGGCCGTCAAGCGCATTTCGCACTACCTGTAGAACACGCATCACATGGGCCTCAACCTTGGAGGCCAAGAAGGTACGGACCCCCTCCACCGAAAGTGCTACACTGACGTTGACTGGGGAGAAAATCTTGACGACTGCAAATCCACCTTTTCAAACATGTGCATCTTGAATGGCACTGCCGTCTCATGGGCCAACAGGAAGCAGGATTGTGTTTCCATGTCCACGGCTGAGGCAGAGTACGTTGCTCTGTCTGAGTTGTTCAAGGAGACTGAGTGGTTGTGCAACTTTCTTGGCAAAATGACAGTGCAACAAAAGGAATCCACTGTTGTACATGTGGACAACGTGAGCGCCATCTCGATGGCTGAAGGTGATGTCATTTCCCGGTGAACAAAGCTCATCGACATTCGTTACCACTAGTCACTTGACCTGGTAAAGAAGAACATGGTGGACTTGCAAAATTACAGAACCAAGAGCATGCTTGCTGACTACACGACCATGCCTCTCGAGAACAACTTGCACTATGCACGCATTCATGGCTCTGACATGCGGAGTGCGGCAGAGGAAGGATGAGCCCCAAGGAATTGATGGAGCCCACTGAACGACAAATGGACTGAGGTGCAAGGGAGAGATTTTTTGAATGGTTTGCACCGTGTCCACTGGCTGGTTGGCTGGTTGACTACACGGCCAGACATGGCAAGGTGCGGCTTCTGGCAAAAGGGTACACGGAGCGTAAGGGCGAGCACTACGATGAGACGTTCATCCTAATTGCCAAGTTCATAAGCATCCGGGTGATCCTTGCGATGATAGTTGCAAAGGATATGGAGTTTGACCAGATGGACATAAGGACGGCCTTCCTGAATGACATAATTGACAAACAAATCTACATGGAGGTGTCAGAGGGGGTGGAGGAGTTGGAGGGCAAGGTGTGCAAGCTACAGAAGTCCTTGTATGGGCTAAAACAATCGCCTCGACGTTGGTACCAGCAGATGGACAGCTTCATGGCACAACTCAGCTTCAAGAGTTGTGAGGCAGATCACAGCATGTGTGTGCAACGGAGCAAGAATCTCCATTAGATTGTTGCACTCTACGTGGCTGATTTGATCCTGTACTCCTCAGGCCTGCTAAGACTACAACTACTGAAAGAGCAGCTGAGTAGTACATTCCAGATGTTAGACATGGGGGAGCAAGAGTTCGACCCCGGGGTGAGCATTATGCGGAACCGAAGGGCGCGCATGGTTGAGCTGGGGCAGGCCCAATAGGTGGCCAAGAGGCTGAAGAGGTATGGCATAGAGGACTGCAAACCAGTTTGTAGTCCTATCTCCACGACGTGTGAACTAAGTGCGGCTATGGCACCGCGGTGGGAGCGGGGGGATATGGCAGGGGTGCTCTACCAATCGGCGGTAGGCAGCCTCATGTACACCATGGCGGCGACTCGGCCAGACCTGACCTACGTGGTGAGCTAAGTGAGCAGGTACGTGGCTGATCTAGGGCCACTACACTGGCAGGGGGTAGTGCGCATCCTCAACTACCTCCAGGTGATGTGACACGCGCACCTTAGGTTGGGCGGCAAGGGGCGGACGGACCCCTTGCGTCTGGTCTGCTATACGGATGTAGACTACGCTAGTGATGTGGATAAGAAAAAGTCCACATCCGGCTACGTGTTCTTCCTCAATGGTACAAAGGTCTTGTGGTGCAGCATGAAGCAAGACTGCGTCGCCACCTCCACTTTGGAAGCATAGTACATCATGCTCGCTGAGGCAGTAAAGGAGGCAGTGTGGCTCCGCGGGTTGCTGGGGGAGCTGGGCATGCCGCAGTAGGAACCTACGATGGTGCAAGAGGACAGTACTGGCTCCATCTCGCTAACCAATAACCTGACATAGCTCAGGAGGACAAAGCACTGACAGTTTCACGTGCTTCACAATGCAAGTTGAATCACTTTAAAATGTGAAGCGTGGAGGAAGCTAGGTCTAAAACAGTCTCAGCCATGGCATTCGCTTTTTACACTAAGTGTCCGGTTCGAAGAGACAAGAGGGAGAGGGAGAAAAGTATGAGTTTCGTGCTTTGCTCCAATCGGTGGTCGGCAAGCTTGCTCACCGGCCAAACGAGCTCGCTCTTGCTCATCGAGGGCGAAACTCGCCCTTGGACCGATTTCTAGGTCGAACGCCCCCTTGAGAGCAAATCTATCCTACGTCATTCAAAGTTGAAGGTCTAATCTAGGCCTATATGCAACCTCATCATGTATCTTACTAAAGAGTCAAGGTCTAATCCAGTTTTGGTAACACCAAGAGAGGAAGAAAGTAGCATGGGCATGCGGCTGAGCTGGAGCCGAGGCACATGAGTCACGAGCTGCATTATATGGCAGAAGGTGCGTCTGAAGCGTGTGAAGCACGCGCTCATCATGCGGTGTCTCCAATCTCATGGCCGGCATGCCTTGCACACTCACATCCATACATAAGACAAGAATATGTACACAGATTAACATGTCCCCTTGGATGTGAGTGCCGTAGGCATGCAGCCAAGTTGGTGAAGTTGGGAGGCGAGGTTGGAGGAGGGAAGGGCTTTGGTAAGGAAGTTTTCCAATTGAGTGTCGCCCGCGATGGGACACACTTGAACAACGCCTGCAAACTGCTTCTCGCATGAAGTGATGCTCAACACTGATATGCTTAGTGCATGGGTGCAGGACACCATCATTCGCTGCATTCCGTTGTGTGGCTGAGCTGTCACTGTACAGTGGTTTGGCATGCACAGTCAAACCCAATTCCTCAATCAATCGTCCCAGCCATATGGCTTCACATGCATCCTCACCCAGTGCCATGTATTCAGCCTGAGCCACACTGCAAGCCACACATGACTGTTTTGCATTCCTCCTTGAGATGGCCACCCCCCACACACGAAAAACATACCGGCCTCGGCTGTGTGCAGCACGATCGCCAGCATAATCACTGTCACAAAACCCGTCCAAGAGAAGTGCTGCAGAGGGAGAGATGACCACACCGACCTCGGCTGTGTCCAACGCATAACGCAGTAATTTCAACAATGCCTTGTGATGTGTACTCTAGGGTTGCTGGTTGAACTGAGCCAAGGTGTTGATAGCACATGCTATGTCAAGTCGTGTTGTGGGTGCCAAGTATGAGAGACTGCCTGTGATCTGTCTGTAGAGTGTTGGATCACTGTCAGGTCTGTAGTCTCTGGTCCGTGCGTCAAGCAGATGTTCATAGGCATCTGGAATCATGGGTGACTGTTGCCGTGGCAAGTGTTGGACAAGGTGGTGAAAGCGTGCAGTCAGATGGGCAACAAAGCATCCTTGATGCAGGGTCAGTGTGTGTGCGGATCTGTCTCGTATGATGGTCATGCGTAGGAAGCTGTAAGCCTCACCAAGATCAGTCATGCAGTAGTGCACATTGAGCAGTGACTTTGTCTGAGAGATGAGTGATAGTGAAGGGGAAATGATCAACAGATCATCCACATAGACAAGCAATGCAATAGACTCTGTTTCATGCCACTGCAATAACAGCAAAGGATCAGAAATGCTTTGGGAGGAATCACCAAATGCTAGAGTACACCGGATCTCTTTGTTCCAGCACCTGGGAGCTTGCTTAAGTCCATACAGCGCCTTCAACAACAGCCGTACATGATCCGTTCCATCCTCAAAACCTTCTGGTTGTTTGACATAGAGTTCCTCCTTAAGTGGACCATTCAAGAAGGCACTTTTAACATCCATTTGATGTATTTCCCAATCTACGTATGCAGCCATGGCCAGCAAGGTGTGGCTGGTGCCATACTTGCCAACCGGGGGGTACATGTCTGTAAAATTTTGTCCAGGAATTTGATGAAACCCCTTCGCAACCAGACAAGCTTTGTATTCTTCAATCATGCCTGCCAGGTTTCTCTTGAATTTGAACACCCACTTTAGATCGATTGCTTTCCATCCTGGCGGCAGAGGCACGAGCTGATACACTTCATGTTCAAGTAAGGCATTCAGCTCAACCACCATGGCTTTCTCCCAATATGTTGCATATGGCCGTTCCCTTGATTTCTGTCAGTGTGAGAGGTTCTACAGCAGTGGATTCCACAGAGGCAGGCCCAACAGTGTGGTAGAACTGTTTGTAGTCCACTCGTGCCACATTTCTTCCAGACCGACGAACAGGTTCAGGGACTGTTGGACGAGACTGGACCTCACTCTCTCTTGGAGGAGCTGGTACGAAGTCAGGTGGCGAGAGTGTTGTGTCTGATGCTGTGCTTGCTAGGTCAGTTGGTGTCAACAGATCTTTGGGGACTGGGGATGCCACAGGTCCACCATGCGACTGTTGTGCAACAGGTGTGGTGTGGCGCACAGAATGAGGCACAAAGACAGGTACACTCACATACTCCGGGTAGTGGTGTGGAGTGGAAATATGCGTGGCATGCCATAGGGTATGAAATGTCTTGTATGGCATGTGCTCAAGAAAGGATGAATCTCGACTTTCAATGAAGCAGTGATTGGTAGGGTCCCAGAACCTCCATGCCGTTGAGGCATGGGACACTCCCACAAACACACACCATCTACCACGTGGGCTGATTTTATGATCTCTTCGAGGTTGAGCAAACCACAAACAAGTCATAGTTCCCCAAACCCATGCCGGTCTCAAGTCGGCCTTTTCCTGAAACCAGCACTCCCAAGGCATCACTGATTTGGGTAGTGGACCCTGAGGAATGCGGTTCCAAACCCATGAGATGTATTTGACTGCCTCTTCCCAAAACCCAAACAACAGTCCAGACTCCCCAAGAAGGGTACGCAAGGCATCTCCCAAGGTCCTATGCCATCTCTATACAACCCCAGTTTTTTGGGGTGTGTAGGGAGAGGTGGTCTGATGTTCTATTCTCCTTGCCTTGAGTTCAGAGGCAAGATATCCGAGGAATTCTCCGCCTCTCTCCGTGCTTAACTTCGGCAACCTTTGCTTTTTTTGGCGTTCCGCAAGTGCTATCCATTCAACAATGGCACGCTGAGCATCAGCTTTCATCTTCAACAAAAAATCCCAGCAAAACTGACCGTAGACGTCAGTCAAGGTTGAGACATACACTAAGCCATACTGTACGGATGGCATGGGCATGGGCCCAATAACATCGGCGTGAACCAGTGTGAGAGGAAAAGTGCTCTCCCTCTCCGAGGTGGGGAAGGTCTACCTGTGTGACTTCCCTTCATGACACTCAAGACATGCTCCTGGTTGCAGATCATACTGAAAGTCAATGGGTAGGAGTCCATGTGCAGGGGTATACTTCATGAGGTCAGCAACCAGTGTCGTGTTGATGTGTGCGAGACGATGATGAATGAGGTCAGTGTATTTTGCATCAACTGTGGTTGTGACATGCGCTTGTGCTCGGGCTGAGAGGACAGGAGGAAAAAGAGTAATTCTGTACAGCATGTCATCATGCAAAGGTCCACCAGCCAGCAAGGACCCTAAGGCATCAATGGGCATGCACCGTTGCTTCTGAGTTATAGTGGACACATTCGATTGTCTGTCTAGCTGTCCTCCCGACAACAGGTTCACCTTCAACTTGGGGACATACAGCACACCAATCAGCCACAGCACCCCCTGGTGCCTGAAGAGCCATAGTCCCCACACCATCCACAGGAAGAACTTCCCCCAACCCAGTCTTCGCCCCATCAACATCATGTGTGGCATACTATGAGGTGAACAATTAGCGATGAGGTGACATGCGTTGAAATGATGCTGTTGATGGATATGAGAGTGTCGGAAAGGGACAAAAATAGGTTGCTCAATAAAAATAATCTGGCATAACAGTTGCACATTGGATGTTTCACAGGTTCCAACGCAATTTACGGAACTCAATTCGGAGTCCGTTTGAGTGAGGTATTGATGTCCAAAGTTTGGAGATCATGGGTCGGGTTCAAGTGACGACCTGAGCACTTTGAAATCAAAAGGAAGCAAGATTATTTGCCAGGACGGCTGAGAGCGGCCTTCAAGGAGAAAAGGCGGCTGGAGGACCTCCAAGAGACTTCAAGGAAGGTGTAGAAAATGATTGTTGGTCGTCCAAGTGGTGGAAGACATATTTCTCTTGTGTGACAAGGTGACTGCCGCTCATCCTGCTAGGCTAGGAGAGTGTGCTAGAGGGTAGACTTTGACTGAGTGTATCTCAGTGCTCCCTAGGCCAAACAAGGCTTATAAGGGCTTGTTAGAAAGCTGTGACAGTTGAATTTCCCATTCAAGAGTTGATTTAGACATTCGTATTCTTTGCAAACCTACAATTGCTTCCGTCATTTCTGTCTGTGCAACCTGCAACTCCCTCTCACAAACAGTTGGTCCTGACTAGGCGGCTCTTAGTGAGCCTGATGACCTCCCTGAGGGCTGCCCCAATTTCCATCGGTGGTATCAGAGCTAGAACAAGGCTTTGTTTCATCCTTGAGGCATTCCTTGCACCCTGTTCTGTGAGAGAGTCGTTTTGGGGGTTGAACGTTGCACTACCATGATGACATCCGCTTCTGTGGTAGCCGGCGTAAATCGCCATGTTCAAAGGCAAGAACTTCTTCAACTGGAGCAACAACATGAAGATGGTGCTGATGGAGAAAGGTGTCTGGAGCCAGGTGGATGAGAAGGAGAAGGAACCAGCAGAAAACTCCCTCTCTCCTGGCCAGGCACGTACCTACCGCGAGAAGCGTGACCGCGCCCTCGTAACCATCTACCTCCACCTCGTCGAACGGCAGCAACTCCTTGTCCGTGGCATCCTCACGCTAAAGGAGGTTTGGAAGAAATTTGAGTCCACTCATTCTTCCAAGTCAATCCTCATGAATATGCAGCTGCGTCGTCGCTTTCACACCGTGAAGATGGATGAGTCTGTATCCATGATTGATTATATCAACATGGTGAAGTCCCTCTCTGACCAACTTGTTGCAAATGAGGATCATGTCAAGGAGTGTGTGCTCATGCTTACCATCCTTTCTGGCCTTTCTAGCAGCTATACTCTTCTCATTATTGCCCTGGACAAGCGTGGCGACAAGCCCTCCCTCAACGATGTGGAGGAGAGCCTGCTGTTTGAGGAGCAGCGGCACAAGGGAGAGGAGGGCACATGCGGACTGGACGTCGCTCTCATCTCCAACTCTGGTCATGGGGGTGGTACTGCACCAACCAGGGGTGATGGCAGAGAAGGGAAGAAGAAGGGGAACTGCCACTACTACAGGAAGCCGGGCCATTGGGCGCGCGAATGCTGGAAGAAGAAGGAGGACTTTGCGGCTAGAGTGGGAGCAAGAAAACATTCTGACGCTTTCGCCAACACAGCAGATTGGGAGAGTGGATTCGTGGCAACCATCCGGGTCCTGCACGTCTTTGACAACACCACCTTACTCTGGATCATCGACTTGGGAGCCACGCAGCACATGACGTATCGCCGGGAGTGGTTCGTTGTCTACACCGCCGTCAAGCCTCGTCGCATATACATGGGGGACAATCATGAACAAATGGCGGCTGGGAAGGGTGAGATTGTGTTTTGTGCTTCCGTTGAGGGTAAGCACGTCGAACGTCATGTGAAGGGGGTGCTCCATGTTCCGGGGCTGGCAGCTAGCATCCTCTCTGTCTCATCTCTCATCTCTGAAGGCATGCAGGTTCTCTTTGAGAATGGTGGCTGCACCATCTCTGCCCATGGAGGCCGTGTGCTTGCAAAAACAAGCAAAGAGGACGGTCTTTACCGCCTCTACGTGGCGTCGGAGAAGCCGACTCAGCGTTGGTGGCGAGAGAGGGAAAACAGTTCATCAGCCTGTGGCACCGCCGACTCAGTTACCTCGGCTTTTGCGCTATCATCTCCATGCAGCAGATGGTCCACATCCTGGAGCTCAAAGGGGTGAAGCAGCCTGGTGCATCAGCTTGTGAGAGCTGCATTGAAGGGAAGCAAGCCCGCGCTTCTTTTACAGGGGAAGGGAAGGGAGCGGCTAAGCTTCTCTCACTCGTTCACTCTGATTTGTGCGTTCCCATGCCATCACAGTCCTTGTCCGGCAAGTTGTACTTTGTCATGTTCATTGATGACAAGTCAAGGAAGACGTGGGTATCCTTCTTGGCTGGCAAGGATGAGTGTTGTGATGCTTTCAAGGTGTGGATTGCTGCTGCACAGAATGAGAGTGGCAGGCGGTTGAAGGTGCTTTGCACAGACGGTGGAGGAGGGTACCTCTCCAACGACTTCAGCACCTTCCTCAAGCGTCGCGGGATCAGGCACGAGGTCACCCCACCTGGAAAACCACAACTTAACGGCGTGGTTAAACGCGCAAACCGCAAGCTCATTGAGCATGTTTAGAGCATGCTGAAAGATGCGGAGCTCCTGCCAACCTTTTGAGCAGAAGCGGTCAACACTGCCGTGTACCTGAAAAACCGGAGTCCCACGCGTGCTGTGCCACTGATGACACTGGAGGAGGCGTGGACAGGACGCAAGCCAACAGTGACACACCTAAAAGTCTTTGAGTGTGGCGCATTTGTGCACATTCCTGCTGGTAACCGCAATAAGCTAGATGCAACGTCGATGAAGGTGGCCTTCCTCGGCTACGACACCATGGGATACTGCCTTTACAAGATCATCCGTAGCCGCGATGTCGTCTTTCAAGAGGATGTAAAGGGCTGGACTTGGAGCCCTATGACTGTTGGTCCACTTGCTCCCGCACTTGTACGTGAAGTAGGAGAAGTTCTGGTAGCAGAAGAGGACTGTTCGGAAGATGGTGGTTACAGCGGCAACGGCACGGAGGTGGAGGGAGCTTAGAAGGAGAAGGAGCTGTCAACCGGCCTGAGGCAAACGGACTAGAGAACAGGGCCGACACAATAGCACCTGCCGTCCGCTCCTAGCATTTCAGCTAGGAGAAGATATCACCCTCAGGATCACGGTTCCACACTGAGCAGTTCCTAGGCAATCACTTGCTAGCAACTGTGTCCACTTAACACTTGGTCACTTTCGCGCGAGGTGCTAGTCAAAGACTAACTCCTGGGGCTTAGACCAACCAGTGTCTTCTTTATACTGTTCCTTAGTTGGACAACTCTGTGAGGAGCATCTAAGGCCAGATTGTGTAACTAGAATGAGGAATGAGCCTGGTACATATAGTCCTAGGCCTGGCTTCTAAGGTGTGTGGGCAGTGACACTTTTGGGGTGGTCACTCCAAACCACCTCACCAGTCCGCCAATTGGCGCATCCACTGACCGCCAAGTGGCGCACTCTCCTCATGCATGGAGAAATGTCTAAGAAACTTCCCCTGTGCTAGAAGGTCAAAAAACCTCCTGCGCACATCAAGGCTCGATCGCAGGACCTGTTGTCCCTAAGTCCAACATGCTATCCGTTGCGCTACACTTCTGGTGTCTCGCTTGGACTTGCACCACGAACAAGGTTTGGGGGACTTACTCCAAGGGAGCAGTGCATGCCCAACCTGTCCGTCAACCCATAGCAGTGGCCATGGGGCATAGAAGAACAACAATCTCTCCCTTGCACCGTAGGCCACCTGCTGTGGTAGTTTTCTTCGGCATGAACCTGTAGCTCTAGGTTGTGTTTGTGCATGTCAGTTTTCTTGGTCTTTAGTTCTCATCTCTTGCATCCACCATGCCGACTCCTCGAGCACCTGCAACATGCAAGTCGCTGTCTAGCGGCTTTGTCAAGAAGTCCGCAAGCATTTTCTTGGTTGCGACGTGCTCCAGTTCCACGACACCCTTGGCGATAAGGTCACGTGAGTAGTGGTAC